>JAYDZE010464007.1:0-16106 GCA_034509125.1 Monilaria moniliformis
TATATATATATATACGTGTTGGTGTGGCATTAATGTTAATCACATCAGGAGGTAGTTTCTCGTCGCGCATTATGTTTCCCACTAAATTTCGGCCTCCAACCAAATTGAAAAACCCTTTATGCAGCATTTATTACTCACCACTTTCTTCCCTTTCCCTTCACTATTAATTTATCCATCACTCCCGAATCTCTCTCTCTCTCCCTCGCTCGCTCTCTCTATATTTATACCCAACATGATTTCCAACACACTATTTCCATTCCCAATTTTCCTCCATTAAAATATAGCTTCACCAAATCTCCATCCAATTCGAGCTCCAGTTAGTCAATGGAAGGCGTTTCCACCGCCGTCTACAAAGGACTCAGAGGCTACTGGCGCCGCAAGGGCTACGAGCGGATCGACGCCGCAGGCCGGAAGAGGAAGAATCGAGTCGTCGAGCTAGGCGATGCCGGTAAGGTGCCCCGGCGGAGGTCGTGGCGGATCAAACTGACGCCGCGGCTGAAGCTGAAGCTCCGATTCTCGCCGAAGAAGCTGCTGCTAGGACTGCGGGATGCTTACGTCGGCATGATGATGAAGATCGCAAACACGAGGATGATCGGGAGCGGATTCGGCGGTGGATTTTCCGGCGACGGAGTGACCGGATTTGGTATGCGGCCGACTAAGGAGTACGACGAGAGGATGATTGTTGAGATCTACAAATCGATTGTTATGGCGCAGGGGCAATTGGTGCCTCGCGACGCAGCGTGGATTGGCTCTGAAATTACCTGCCGACGGTAACTTTTTTTAATTCATTTTTACTGGTGAAAATTTTCGCGAGCTGTGTTGTTTATAGTTCGATTTCGATTTAACTTCAGATTAATAAAAATCTCAAGTTCAAGTTCAGTTCATCTTCTCTCTCTCTTCTAACATTTTCGTTTCATTTGTTTATTTGTTTTCTGAAGACAAGGGAATCTGCTTTGAGCAGTGGTGTTTATATTTCGATTTCCGATTTAACTTCAGATCAATGAAAATCTCAAGTTCAGTTCGTCCTCTCTTCCTAGCTTTTTTTTTTTTTTTTTTTCCTGACGACAATGGAATCTGCTTGTAAGTAATTGCAGTATTATCTCTTTGTTCTGTTTCTAGCAAAAGACAAATACATCTAACTTTTGGATTAAAAAAGTAGGAATAAAATTGCTTCAAAAAGAAAAAGTTGGGATAAAATATGTTCCCCTTTAATAAGGAAAATGCGGGTTTATCTCAAATATAAATTATTATTTTTGCGTAATTAACTTTAATTTACTGATTGATAACAGTAAATTAAAGTTATAGCTGTAGTCATGTACAACGTATGTATGTACGATTTCGAATTTACGCTACATGAAGTATGAATAGCAGCTGCGTATTTATCTTTATTTATTTATTTATAGAAAAGTATGTTATTGTGTGTATACATTTATTAATATATGATGTAAAGACTGGAATATGCCACATCAAATTAAAATAATTATCTGGCTAAAAAATGGATTGAAATGATTGTCTAATTTTGTTCGAATTTTGATTGGCTTAAAATAATTATATTTAGCAATATTGCTCAAATTTTCTTTATATGTTTTCCTATTTATTCACAAATCACAATCTGCTGTCAAACCAACTAGGGTCCTTGGTTCCTTTTTTCCATTTTTAGAGATTTTTAATTTTAATGGATATGGAAAAAGGTAATTTAATGTTGTCATAAGTTGGTTGTGTGCTTTTATGCGACCAACTGATTCCTGTAATGACTATTTATTGATGTGTAGCAAAATCAGATCAATTTGCAGGCATGAATTTATTTATTACTTGTAATAATTTAAATGGCAAATTGTCTCAAAACCATTATGTTTGATCAAGTTTTAATTAGTCCCATAAATTTGAAAATCATCAACTAATAATATGATTTTGATAATTTTCGCAATTGTCCAACGACCGCTGATTTGGGAAAAATCGTTGCTGATATTTCCGACGAAAAATCTTACACGGACAAAACGTCTGGTAACTAAAACGACGTCGTATGTTTGAGATACAAAACGACGTCGTTTTGTTAAAGGCAAATTGTAAGAAAAATCATGAAATTTGTTCAAACTCTGGTAAATCCCGCAAGTTTCAAAATTAGCTGCTAATGTCATGATTTTGACATTTTTCGAAATTGTTCCATGGCAAAAAGTGGTGTCCCGTGTCTTAAATTACCGACGTGACGCATATGTGTCTAATAATTAACGACGTGGCGCATATGTACATTAAATGATGTCGTGTTAGTGAGTGAAATTTAAAAAAAAAATAAAAAATTAATTATCTATTCCCTCTCTCCTCGCATTTTCTCTCTACATTTTTCCCTCAACATCTCAATCTCAATCGCAATGAATAGAACAAATATACGGAAATTCTGAAAAACTCAAGTTGGAAATTTTCAAAACAAAAAAAACAAATCTGTAATAATCTCAATCTGTGAACTGCAAATGATGAATGGAAATTATCAACCATCAAGAACCCAATAATAAAATTGAACGATTTTGAGCAATTTTGTAGATAAAATTCGAAGTATTTCGATGAAGTTTTTTGTTGAACACTTAGTGTGCATTGACAGAAAATGAAGAATAAAAAATAAGAACCGATTCCAATAGTTTATTCGTTCAATGATTCAATCAAAACTTCAAGGCGGCAGCGGAAATTATAGAGAAAAGGGAGAAAAACGGGATTGGGGGTTGGGGAGGGATTTTCAAAAGAAAAGAAAGGAAAATGAGAAAAAAAAAAATACAAGAAAAAATATTTATTTTAACCAAAGGGCAATTTGCCAAAAAAACCAAAAATTTTGGTCAGTCTCATAAGTTTGAAAATCAGTCATGTCTGCATCAATTAGTCAGCCATATCGTTAATTTTAAAACACGTATACGCCACATCAATAATATAAGACACGTAGGATACTAGATCTTTTCGTCGTGAGACAATTACTGAAAATCTAAAAATCATGATATTAGCGGTTAGTTTCAAACTTGCGGAACTAATAAAAATTTAACCAAATTTCCTAATTTGTTTGGCAATTTACCCTAATTTAAAATTTTGTTGATATTTTTGTCTATTTATTTTCATTATGTGAATATCATGGCATTTTCTTATTGTAGTGCTTTTAGCACAGATTAAAAAAGAATATATCATAGTCGTAAATTAACCTTAATTTACGACTATGAAGCTTTGTGGCCGTGAATTGTGTGTAGAATATGATCAATTTACTACGGAACTTCGTTCGTGATTGTAAATTATTATAATAATGAGATGTGTTTTTATTACACTCATCGGTATGTATGTAAATCGAACCAGTCTATCGGATTTCGAGCCAACACTACTTGTATTGCACACTAATCGGGTGCATATTAATTGAATTAAAATTTTATCAAATTAGAAATTTTCAACCATAACATTCTAAATTTAGCAAATTATAGGAGTCAGTCCGCGGAGAGATTAATAAATATAATGAATATTTTAATGGGGAATGAATTGTGTATTATTGAAATTAGTGCACGTACAAGGAATCGAGATCTCCTACCAAACTAGACAACGAAATCCTAACAAATGAACGTGCATGTCAGTTTGAGATTTGATCTTCTCATCAAAGGAGAAGTAATACATTTTTAAAAAATATAAAATATAAAATTGTAATTATTTTAATATACATCTCTTAGTTTGGTATTTAGATTCCATTAATCGTTTAATATGACAAAATTTTATTAAACATTTTTTCATTAGCTTCAAATTTATACCTTAAACTATTATATTTCATCGACGATAGACAAATAAAATAAAACAAAATAAAATAAAAATATTTATATTATATAGGGAATAATATTATTTCATAACGTTTGGATTGTTTACATAATTTTATCCCAATTGTATGAAAACTTACAAAAATGTTATATTTTCAATATTGTAACAATTATATCCTATCATTTTATTTTGGAAAGCTAACGTTTCTAAGCACATAATTTTTGCTTTTACTTTTCGTGTATTTTGGCGTGTGAAATTGAATGATGCTGTATGAACAACCACTTAACATTTAATCAAAATAAAATCCGTACACGACTTATTGAATGATTGGTGGTGAAAAACAATAATAAGTATTAATGTGTTTAGACGATAATTAACAATAAGAAGATTAAAAATCAATGGAGCTATGAAGTGATCACATAAATAAAATTGTGTTTCAAAAGTGGAAACTCCCAAAGATCTTCTAAATGATAGGTTTTGGGTTCAAATTCCGTACGTGTGCGATGTTTTACATTTTATAGTGGTATAGTAGTTCCGCGTGCGTGTGGAGTACTTGTCCTATCTACATACGATGTAATTATTACGCCTTTATGTGGCGTAGTGATCTCGCATTCATTTGATGTAGTATTATAATTGTTATGATATATATGATTTGTAATTTAAAAAGTTGTTTTTAGTGCCACCGAATACTTAGGTAATTAGGTCAACAGTTCAACTCTTCATTAATATTATTTGTCATACTCTACCACAGTGTACTAAATACTATGGTAAAATAATAATTGTTCAATTCCTTTGTAACCAATAAGATTTTATAGTATATGTTTTCTTCATCATGTTTGACTATGTATATTTATGGTTACCTTATAATTTTTTCATTTTCTTTTCTCTAAAAATATAAAATGGAAAGATGCCTTTCAAATGAAGAGATGATTCTTCAATTGTATGTCTTGGTTTTTTGGTGTTATAGTTGCCTTTGGATTGTATGCAAAAGCATCAAGATTTTGGATAAATGGGATAATAACTCCAAATAATTGAGGATAATAAAATACTATGAAGTCATAAAAAAATATTTAGATCGATTCATTTTCGACGTAATCAAATAAAATAACAGATACAAGTCAAAATGCGTCTTACCCACGTTACACTGTAATCTTTCTTATTCAAAATGGTAAATAATTTACTATTAATACTTTAGGGTCTGACGTAAAAAAAATAAAAAATAAAAATATTGAGGCTAAATTTTATAAAGTTTGAGTTTGAGATTTTCAAAAAGATAAACTTTTTATTATTTAACATGATGACGAGGGTACTAATGTACAATAATTCATACAAGATATCTCGATAATTTAATAATATTAAGAAAAATAAAAATAAAATTATTTGGTGGGAGCTTAAGAACCCTCTTGGCTCCGTTTAGGTTCGCCACTGCATTCGAAACTCTATCGGCTCATCTTAGAAAATAAATACTAGTAAATTATAAATATATATCGCTTGTCTCAAAAGATTTACTCGTATAATTTTAATTTTACACGTCCATAAAAACAAAAATACAATAAAATACATTTAATCTGGTTTAACTACGCAAGAAATTAGATAAAATAATTTGGCTAAATCGTACAGTGTCATTATAAAAGTTATATTTCATTAAATCAAAATTTGAGAGTTGAAGAGCAAAATAATCTATTTTGCGCTTCAAGATTATATATATATATATATTAACTGTCACATCATAAAATATGTGCATGTATGTAATTTAGATATTATAAAAAAAAAATCCAGAAATGATTTGAGTATAAATGTTGGGCCTAGTTGGCTCCAATTAACATTTAGTTTTCCGTCAAATAAATAAATGTAGCCCTAGTATCACTGATTGGGCCTGAATAGGTCACAAAGAAAGGCCGAAAAATAATACATTTGGAGTTTTGGTTTTAGTTATGCATTAAAAATTATTCATATTTCAACACGTCTTTATATACATGTCTAATTTCTCAAATTTACTATTTATAGTAAGTGGGTTCCAAAATCTATTAACTTATTACACTCATATTCAATTATAAAATTAATATATAAAAATAGAATTCGTATTTTACTATTTTTTTCACTTATATTACTCTACATTTCTTAAAGTCCGTGTTGTTACCAAACAGAAGATCTATTGTCGGACGTAAGGAGTATATTAGTATGATCGTGTGCTTTTAAATGAGCACTATTAAAAAGCTACATGTTGATTTCAACAAATACAGATTATGAAATAAATTTAAACTAAAGTGCGAGATTTAAAAAAAAAAAAAAGATTCATATGCACCTCTCTCTAGTATATATCATATCCAGCTCGCACATTTTTCCGCCACGTGCCATTATTTCCCCTTACGTGCCGCTCAAATTAAGTGCCATGTCACACACCGACCGTTACATAAATGATAAGATCTAAGATCCCCCAAATTCCCACAACTATATGAAGTCATAGTTGAAAAATAAAACCAATTATTTTCGTCTCCAAACAACTTAAAAAATAACACACACACACACACACACAGTGAGAGAGATGGCACAGAGCAAGGACGACATAAAATACGGCGTAGCTCAGGCGAAAGTATCGCCGGCCGAATCCCTTAGAGTTGCGTACGTCGGAGGCACGCCACTCGAGGCCGGAAAAATCGCTGATTCCGAATTTGTCGACCTTTTTCCCGGCGCTCGTAAAATCTCCGACCAAGAACGTCTAGGAGGTGCTGCCGATTCTCAATCCAGTGCTCAGACTCGGACAACACAGGGAGGGGATGGAGTGTCGAGTCGGGATGAGAATCAGTCATAGATAGATGCTACGCTTGATAAAATATAAGAGTCTATTATGGTTGATCTAGTTTGTGAGTCGGGTTGAGCCAAAATATGTAGTCCATAATACCTATAATGGTTCGGTTGAGCTAGTTTGTTTTATGTTGCAATTTCATTTGTTATGTGTCATGTTTCATCATTTCTTTTTATATATATATCATGACATCTTTCTAGAATGGAAAATATAAGAATTATTACTTAATATTTTATGGCAATAATATTATCATAAATTGAAATGAAGTCTATTCAGAATTGAAATTTTAATTTTAATATTAATCCAACATCAATAAAGTATAGAGTTAAAATTCCAATATATAGTATAATTAAAATATTAACAAACATACATATAGTTGGATAATAAAATATCAATAACATTATGTGTTACATAAAATTTTAAGAGTAAAAAATTAGATTCTAGCATAATTAAATATCGGCAATATCATGATCTTGAGTATTAGTATTTCATCAATTCTCTTTTTTTTTTTACTCACTTTGACTTATTTATTCAAAAAATGTTTATACCTTAAAACATCAATATTTCCCTTCTAGGAACTAAATATTTTCATTAATTCCTGTAAATAAGTCTATTATTAAGTCACAAAATTGAAAAAAGGGTTTAGGGTTTAGAGAACCGGCCATGGAAAAACTGTAGAGAATGATTCACATGTTGGTTCCCTTGATTGAACAAATATATTTTTTATTATTAAAAATTAATCTTGATGAATTTGGTAATTATTAATAACCTTATTATCACACAGCTGAGAGAATGAAAGGAGAAATAAACAATATTAGCTGGAGAAATACGAAAAATCGAATATTCCTTTTTAACTCAGTAATTTCTAATATTTAGTAGAAATGAAGCAAATTCCTAACAACACAAAGTTTGAAAGATTACTTTTCATGAATAAAAACTTCGAATAATAAAAGTTAATACTTCTTTAGGTTTAACATAACTAGTTGTATTTTCATTTTGTAACATATTTTAAATATAGGACATTCAACTCAGGTTTTAAATAAAAAATCAAAAAGCAAACATAGAAATATTCGTACATGAAAATGAGAATATGCTATTTCTTACATATATTCCATTATTAATGATGTGAAATTCAAAAATTATGCCTTGAAGGGATTATACTCCCATGATATGAGTTTATGTATTAAAGATCTTTCCATATGTTTCTTATATTTATTTATATTCTTTTATACTCAAATTCTTTTAAATAATTTAACTCTCGATTTATTGATTATAGGATATGTATCTTACCGACTAAATTAAATTATATATATATATATATATTATGGCTTTTCAGTTGAAGTGAAATTATCGCGTGATAGGTGCATGTAAATAATTTGATGTAAGTCAATTTGCTAATAGACCCTCTCCTTCAACTGCCGTTTACGCAACGCATTATGCAAGTAAGGTACCTTCTAATTATTTTTAATCTCTCAAATAAAAAATAAGTATATCTCCAAACGAAGAACAATATTTTTTCATGAAAACATCAATATTTTTTTAATATTATTTTGAATTTGAATACCTTAAACACGATCATCAAATTTTTAATTATATAAATATAAAAAGTTTAATTTATTTTTTTATTTATCTCTTTGAACTTAAGGAGATAATGAATAAAACAACTTCCGCTTCTATTTATATATTTAAAAATTCGGAGAACTATCTATGAGGTATTGTAATGATAATACTTTATATTAAAAAAATGGTAATGTATCAACTGTACTTTTAAAATTGTGAAGTAAAGACGATGTTCGATTTGGTTGCTTAAATATGACTTAATTTAATTATATATTATTCGATTGGGTGGATTAAGCCTAATATTTATACTTAGGATAGTGTAACGTAGGATCAGCCTTGTTTTATGAATCTTATCATTTTTGAATGATAAAATTAATTTTAATAATTTTGAAGTAATTCAATTTTAGATAATTTTTGACTAATTTAATCTCTAACGGGTGAACTAAGCCTAATATTTAGATTCGTGATATTGCCATATATGATTAGCATGTGAGAGCCCATGTGTGGTCTTTGTAAGGAATATGGATGTGTTGGTAAGCAATTGTCATTGTGGTACTAGACAACGACAGCTGGCCTCACATTTTATAGGTTTCATTTATCTCATATTACTCAATCATTCTATTTTCTTTATTTGGATAAATCTTTTATTAGTAACTTGCACTTTCTCGTTCATTCTCACTCAACATAGTCAATTATGATATTAATTCTCATTTTTATACTCTATTATATTGGATTTTGGATATTCGATAAGGGAAATCACGACAATATATTATTTATTACCACTTTATAGGGTTATTTGTATTTCATCGCCCAAACTCTACCTAAATTGCTATTATAATTGATGACGCAATTAAACCTTTCGATTCGATTCGTTGCAATAGAAATTTCTCTCAAATTCGACCGACTTGCCAAATTTCCAATCTCAACAAGTTCTGATGGTTCGACCCCTTCATTCGAGAAATTAAAGATTGAGCTTTCACAAACTCATATTTATGGCGATTAGTTATTAATGGACATCAAATTCATATATTCAAATATTATTGTCCGCTGTCTCATCAAATTTCACTATTTTATTTTTGGAACCAAATGCTCAAACATATAAAATTTGTTTGAAATTAAAAATTTCAAGAATCAATCAAATTTAAGGTGACTATAATTGCAATAAATCATATATGCAAATATGCAATTATGAATTACCCCAATTTGTTATACATTTATATGTGAGTGAGTGGATTTGATAGATTAAAATTATTCCAAAAATTATGTTTATATATTTTAGGATGGAACAAGCGAAAACAAGGGGGGTACCGAAAATAAACTAGAAAAGCGAAAAAAAAAAAAACCCTCCCAAAAACTGTCTCAATCCCCCGCCCCACCCTCCCCCGTCTCTCACTTAGTGTAAAATTTGTGCTTTGCAGTCTTTCCTTTATCGTCTTCCCAAAGGAGAGAGAGAGAGAGAGAGAGCTTGTGTTGTGTGTGACTCGGTGACTGCAACGCACGTCGGTGGAACATCGAGAGAGACCTTTTCATTGCCTCCTATCAACTTCCATCTTCTGTTAATCGATTTTCGTTGGTTTCTCTCTCTCTCTCTCTCTCATGGAAACTCGCTTTATTCTCACGGCATACCATTTGAGAGAGGAACAAAAAAGCAAAGCACAAATTTGATTTCCCCTTGGGATTTGGAATATTATCTAATTTTCCCAAAAAATAAGTGTTTCTCCAACTCTGGCGGACCTCAGAGGAACCCTAGCGTTCCTCATCTCCTCGATCACCTCCGAATCGAACACCTTCGGATTCAAATCGCGACGGAAGAGGCACAGATTCCTCCACCGAGGGTCGAAAATGCTGTGGATAATGCGATTCTCGGGGTTCTTCTCCGCCGCGATGGTCATGATCGTCCTCTCCCCGTCTCTGCAGTCCTTCCACCCGGCAGAGGCGATTCGCTCCTCCCACGGCGGCGATTCCGATTCCGATTCCGATTCCGATTCCTACCTCCGCCTGCCGACGTCCGCCTACAAATTCACCTTCCGCAGAGCGCCGGTTTTCCGCAATGCCGGCGACTGCCGCGCCTCGAGACTCGGGAAATCCAGCGTCTGCGATCCATCGCTGGTCCACGTGGCGATCACGCTCGATATCGAGTACCTTCGCGGCTCAATCGCCGCCGTCCATTCGATCCTCCAGCATTCAAAGTGCCCTGAGAGCGTCTTCTTCCATTTCCTGGTCTCGGAAACGTCTCTCGAATCGGTAGTCCGATCTACTTTCCCCGAATTGAAGTTCAAAGTGTACTATTTCGATCCAGAGAGAGTGCGGAATCTGATCTCGAGCTCCGTGAGGCAAGCGCTCGAGCAACCGCTCAACTACGCAAGAAACTACCTCGCCGATCTTCTAGAAGCCTGCGTCAATCGCGTCATCTACCTCGATTCCGATCTCGTCGTCGTCGACGACATCTCGAAACTCTGGAGCACGGCGCTGGGGAAGAAAACCATCGGCGCGCCGGAGTACTGCCACGCGAATTTCACCAAATACTTCACGGAGCATTTCTGGTCGCGATCCACCTTCTCCGGCGTCTTCTCCGGCAGAAATCCGTGCTACTTCAACACCGGCGTGATGGTGATAGATCTTGCGAGATGGCGGCGGCTCGGCTACACGCGCCGAATCGAGCGGTGGATGGAGATCCAGAAGACCAGCGCGAGCCGGATCTACGAGCTCGGCTCGCTGCCGCCGTTCCTGCTCGTCTTCGCCGGACACGTGGCACCGATCGAGCACCGGTGGAACCAGCACGGCCTCGGCGGCGACAATGTCCGCGGCAGCTGCCGTGACCTCCACGCCGGTCCGGTGAGCCTCCTACACTGGAGCGGCAGCGGCAAGCCGTGGCTCCGGCTCGACTCGAAGCAAGCGTGCCCGCTCGACTCGCTGTGGGCGCCATTCGATTTGTACGCACATTAGGCAGTGAGAAGAAGAAGAAGAAAATATTTTCCAATTATTTTTTGGCCACCGGTTAATTCCTTCAGTGACTGCTCCTCTTTGTTACAATTACGTCATGATTTTTCTCTCTCTACAGTTTCACATTTTTTATTTTCTTTGATTATAATTACATGTTTATTTTGATGATTGACTCGTTACATTACTTGTCATGATCGATTTGTACCATATTCCGTTTATTATTTTCTGTTTATTGAAAAATAAAGTGAAAGAGGAAGATATATACACTTTTTTTCTTTTCATTTTCTTGTATTTATTTGTGTTCTTTAAATTTTACAATTGTTCTTGCATAGAAAAGTTAGCGCAAAATGTGCCCACCGACAATACTATATGAACAAAAAAAAGATTTTGATTCGTTGCTGGAAATTTCGAGTAGCAAAATGACGAAGTTGCCCCTGTATACAGCAAATTATAAGAGGACTCGATATTGTCGGTCTGCTTATGTCTAGTATAGTAATTTTCTTTGTTTCTTGAACTTACAAGTTGATGCCGTTTCATGATTTGGTGTTTGTCGTTTTGGTTTGCTGTAGCTATATGTTGATGTTATTAGCGTAGATGGTGACAGCTGGCTGGGCATAGTGGGTGGGTATATGAAGATAATGATCATACAATTTGTCATTTAGTTCGTGAAAAATCAGTGGTTAATGTTATATTTTTGTGGTAGGTCTATTGATTCATATTCTATTGGGTTGATTGGAGCTCATTTGTTGGTGAGGAATGATAGTTGGCTCTCTCTTTCTTAGGTTCGAGTTTCTAAACGAGTATACATAAGATATCTCGATTTATTATAGGTAAATTTATGATAAGAAAATCACATTTCGGAGTACGAGACAGAGATTGTTGTTGAAGTGTAGAGTCCGAATATATTGAACATCAGAACTATCTTAACTTATTAAATGTTTGGATCTTAATATTAGTATATTCATGATGAAAATTTGCATTTTGAAATGGGAGATTGAACTATGAGAATGTTGTTGCATCGTGGAGTCTAATTTTGAACATCACAAATATTTCAACTAATTAGATGTTTTGATCTTAATATTAGAGAAATTATGTATTGTTGCATTTTGACCGCGTTTGATTGCTGTAATATTTAATAGCTATTTGTTTTTCTCTATATTTTGTATCCAACAATATATAGTGATAAACTCTAATTTAGCATCGCTTCCAAACGTAGTTAGATATCGTAATGAATTATGTAAACAATTCTCTCATATTATATATTATTTTATTTGTGACTGTGTGTTATTCTCAAGAATTGTAATACTTCGTGATCTTTAGTGTTTTCTTTTATATTGATGGAATAAAATACGAGCGAGGTTTTACGATTATTGATGAGATCGTAGTCTTGTGAAAGTAGGTTGAGTTGTGGATTTTAGCTGTTGCAAATGTGATGAAATTATGGAGGAAAAAAAGGTAACACGGGATTCATTGTAATGAAAGTTGTGTTTGTTTTTTTTTCTTTTTCTTAATTTAATATTTTGGTGGATATCTTATGATCTAACCCTTCTTTCCAACCCCCATTTCTATATCTTCTTCTAATAATATTAAATTTGTTGGTTTATTTCTGTCAATTTTTTGATTTTTGATGAACAAGAAATGCTTTCATTTGCTGTAATTAATTTGTGAAAGTGTTTGATTGTGTTTGTTGAGGATTTGAATGATCTTGATGTCGGCAAAGGTAGTGTTGATTGTATGGAGGTAACTTAAATTTATGTATATTGTTGATGATGATGCTCCAAATTATGGAATTAGTGATTGCTCTATTATTTATTTATATTTTGATGCTGATTGATTGTCGAACAACGCAATACCACATGGATCCTTCAATTTTTTAGCGTTGCCACTTCATATATATATATATATATATATGTATTGTTAATTATTTTGTGATGATTGTGAATATAAGCAAAGGGGCAATTCTTGAATAATTTTATGATGAGTGTGATGTTAATTACTATAATAGACTAATTGCACGCAATTATATAATATATGAAAATATTATACAAACTTTATATTTGGCATGAGTTTTTGTTGGTCAAGAACTTAAATTTTCGGAATTTGATGAAATTTTTTAAAACAATATTGAAAAGTTTTTTATGATATTTTTATAATGATTGATACTCATAATATTGAGTCCGAGCACTAAAAGTGATTGAAAAATGATCTAATAATTGATATATGGAAACTCTATATTTTCTTTTCTATTTTTACAAAAGGAAAATTAAATTTCTATACCACCTACCATTAAAAAGCTATTTTTAAGAGATTTTTAATGATACCTTCTAATTTTCTATCGCAATTTGAAGAATCGATTTTTTTATTTCCCAACAAACTTTGGAATTTGGACTCAATTTTAGAACTTATAAAATTAGTATATACTTTTTAACTAAGATTTTTTAATTGATTAAAAATTGAATTTTGGTAATATATTATGTATTTATAAGCAATTAATTTGTATTTGCTTTGGAATCTCTAATTGGGATTTTCTGGTATACTTTTGCATCTAATTTTAAAATCTATAGTAAGTATAATACTGAT
Organism: Monilaria moniliformis; assembly: GCA_034509125.1. NCBI lineage: Eukaryota > Viridiplantae > Streptophyta > Magnoliopsida > Caryophyllales > Aizoaceae > Monilaria > Monilaria moniliformis. The sequence continues at coordinate 13,661 of JAYDZE010464007.1, forward strand.
TAATTTATAAAGCTAAATCTTATATAAATAATGATGACGTCTAAAAAGTGTAGAGATGCAATAGAGGAAAATGATAGAAATTGTGGAGCCCATGATTTCATTGTTGCGTACAAATTTTGGACAAGAAGCCGACTCCGATTGCCCTGGCACCACACGTGGTCATTAATCATTATACATATTTTAGAAAAATAGTTAGTCAATACTGGTGAGTGTGTTTCTTAATAGTTAATGAGTTTTACTGAGAATTATATTATGTAGAAAAAATATTTTTTATATAAATAAAAAGTATTTGTATGATTGAGATATAATAAGATCACATTCTAAAATAGAAAGTGAGATATTTTTTGTAAACATTTAAACTAAAAATTGTATGAATTTTTCGTGAATGGAATAAGTAAATAGCAAATTTAATTTGATTTCTTGTTTAATTTACCTCTAGATTGGAACTATCTTATGCAAACAATTATTTTGTTCACAAATTGTAAGCTTTACGTCATCCGCAACAACGCTTCATTTAACCACAATTTCAATTTTCAATTGCCACGTCATTAGTCTCATTTTCAGCCACAACACATTTAATGAAATCCCAAAATATTAGCTTCATTTTCAATTGCAATTCTATTTATTTTCATTCATTATTTTTCAATTTCACATATTTATATACATTAAAAATAATGAAAGTGGTGATTGTGACTGGGCATCTAACGGCAGCCGAAAAACCAATCATATTCTGACAATAGTAAATTTCCAAGTATCTATTTTATCTCCACACTTTTGTCCCAATCATTCTCTCTATTTAGACGTGTGTGTGTTATGTTAATAATATAATACAATAGGTCATGTTTCATTATAATTGAGTGTCCTGCTTTTTCTAATATTATTATTGATAGGTTTTGAGTGTTAGGTATTTGTTTGTGTAGAGGGTTAATTGGGAATTTTAAATGAGTGTAGCCGAAATAAATAGATATTGTAGTACGAAAGGTTTTTCATTCTAAATAAGTTTTGGGTATAGAGAAAATTGCTTTGAGGAGAATGTTACCTTTAGAATTTAGATATAAACAAAATCAAGGTGGATAAAATTAAATTTTACCATTTTCATGTGAGACCCTAATTTAGTGCATGGGCATCATTAATATTTACAATCACTCGAGTCAGTACTTTAGAATTATGCAGATAATATATAGGGAGTGATTCAAATAATTTTAATTACGTATTGTATAAATGAGGATCTATTTTTAATTCTTAGATTATGAAAAAGTTTATAATGGATTCATCAATTAATAAATTTGTGGTTCATGAATTTAAATCTCGTAAGTAGCGAAAACTTCATTTTTTTTTTATTATCATTTCTCATAGCAAATTTATTATACTTTAATGTGAATTAATAGTGTTTCATCGGGAATTATTTATTCGATAAATCTTATTTTGGAGACAATTTATACGATAAATCTAGTTTGTATAATTCTCAACCCTATGCGTTGTGGGTGTGCGTGTGCGTGTGCGAGAAAGAGTGAGAGTTTAGGTGTTTCACGAGAATGAATATGAGATATATATTAGGCCTTATTTTAGTACAAACAAAATCAATGTTTTTCTAAAGTGCACGTGAAGGGTAAAATGCTTACATTTATTTCTCTTTTTATTAAATATATAATCATGCATAATGATATTCCATCAAACCTCAAAATAGTCTCTTCAAAATAAAACATATGAAAAAAACCTTATGAGACAAGTCCACAAGACTATTTCCATTCCATGCCAAGAAACAATATACAATACAACACAATTAGTAAGAGGGACCAATATCCAGTTTTCTGTCCCATTATTTCTTGTCCATATAATTCTGCATAGGTATTTGGGCATTGGCCCATTAATGCTGTCATGGTATTGCATCCTACTTTCTGTATAAGCAACATAATATTATATTATATTTTTCTTAAGAACATAGCACAGCAAAATTCCAAAAGTAGAAAATATAAAATATCCATTTGTTCTTAATTTTCTTTCAGTTGAAATAAATATGCAATACTTTAAAGTTGAACTTTCACTAATAACAGAGTACTCTGACACTAGCAATTTCTGGGATTTTCCACTTCCATTTCTACATAGCTAGGTATAAAAACATAACAAATGAACCAAGAAAATCATATAAACACTATAAAAAACAGTTAAAATATAATCGCAAAAATCCAAACATATATCTGCCCAGCCATAAGGTAGATCAGCAGCAACCCATTCGATACGAAAATAGTTATGCATCATACGCATATCAATAGTAGCTTCGAATAAGTCATATATTAATTCTCGTTCTCAGAAAAATATAGAAAAAGGAGATTGTGCCCCAATACCTGGGCAAAATTCTTGATTTGGCTAATTTTAGAAAAAAGGTTCCCGAAATGGGAACCTTTTTTTTTCTCTTCCGGAAATGGGTAAGACGCATTCCCGAAAT
>JAYDZE010464118.1:0-16104 GCA_034509125.1 Monilaria moniliformis
GATCGACCCCGCTCTTGCCCTATACTAATTCAATAGTATAGTGTATAGTGGGAAACATATAAATTAATTGATAGGCTGAGTTTGCTTATTCTTAAATTCCAACGACACTTAGCATGCAAATTTAGCTCCTATCACCTTCCTACATGGAGAACTGGAGAGAGAAGTATATATGGAAGCACCCATAGGAATATCCGAGAAGTTCCAAAATGGAGAGGTGTGCTTATTAAAGAGGACTTTGTACGGACTCAAACAATCTCCAAGAGCATGGTTTAGGAGATTCACTGAGACTATGAAAAAAGTACCAGTATCAGCAAAGCAACTCAAATCATGCACTTTTCCTGAAGAGAATGAATGGGAAGATTACATGCTTAATCATATACGTCGATGATATGATTATCACAGGGGATGACCCTAAGAAAATCGAGATGTTAACAAAAAATTTGTTTGCTGAATTCAAGATGAAAAAATTGGGCCCATTAAAATACTTTCTTGGGATTGAAGTTCTTCCGTCAAGAAAATAAATTTTTATTAGCCAAAAGAAGTATGTTCTAGACTTACTGGCTGAAGTAGGAATGGTGGATTGTAAACCAGCAGATACCCCTATGGCAGTAAACCATGGATTGCAGATAACTGAAGGAGCAGAACTAGCAGATCGGGGGTGATATCAACGCCTAGTTGGAAAGTTGATCTACCTATCCCATACAAGGTCTGATATCGCATATGCAGTCGAAGTAATTAGTCAGTTTATGCACCAGCCTCAGATAGATCACATGGATGCAGCACTAAGAGTCGTGAGGTATTTGAGTCGTGAGGTATTTGAAGGAACAACTAGCCATGGGATCATGTTCAAAAATCACCAACATCTCGAGATACATGGTATACTGATACAGACTAGGCTAGAAACCAGTTGATAGAAGATATACTTCGAGGTATTTTACCTTTGTAGGGGGAAATCTGGTAACATGAAGGAGTAAAAAACAAAAAGTGGTAGCACTCTCAAGTGCAGAAGCAGAATTCAGGGGAATCAAGAGCAGTATGACTGAAATACTATGGTTAAGGAAACTGATGACAGAACTTGATTTTCCACCATCAAGAATCTGTCAACTCTATTGTAAGAATATCAGGAAATCCGGTACAACATGATAGGACTAAACACGTGGAGGTGGACAAGCACTTCATCGAAGAGAAGATTGAAGCAAGAATAGTAGGACTTCCATATGTTCAGTCAGAGGATCAACTGGCAGATTATCCAAGTTAAGTATCGGGAGTGTTGGAAAGTAAATCAAAGATCCATCAGCTACAAGGAAAGGATCAATCTTTTATTCTTTTACTTAGATTAAGATAGATAAAAAATACAATGATTTGTTTCCTTGTAAACTTTGTACACAAATCTTTAAAGACTAAACGGTGGTCAATAAATTTTTAATTAAAATCAAAGATGTCTCAATGATTACTAGCCTAAACTAACATCTTCTTCCTCATCTCTTTAACGAAAAAGATAGATAAGTATGAAAAATAAATGTTTCAAATAAGTAAATGTGGAGATACTGCATAATTGAAAAAGCACAGAGTAATTGATGGAGAACCAAATTACCTAACTTCCAACAATAATAATAAACCTAGTAAAAGTATTGCAAATGATGTTTTTTTAAAGTTAATTTCTATAAATTCTATTGCACCTTCTAATTTAGGCAATCTTGATTTTTTTTTGCTAACTGGTTATGGTGGATATTCTTGATCAGTGGATATCAAACCAAATCGACAATCGTTAATTACCTCAAAATTTTTAGAGAAAATGAATTAAATTCCTGAACATCCAAATATAATTCCGCGAACACAAATTCCGCAGATGCATTATATTTGAAATAATTTTTAAAAAGGTTAAAAACTGTTTTATCAAAATTGATATATGCTGCATTCAACTTGAAAGAGGGTAAATAAAGAAAAGACTACGATATGGAACTCCAATATTAGTAATATAAAGAAAAGCAAGTGATACAAAGAAACTATGCTCAATCCAAACCATAATCCTTCAAACTCCCACACATTTAACAAAACTAAAAAATTTCTACATTCATGACTAAGCTAGAGCTTAATTTCTACTTCAAGAACTGGATATATTCTGATAAAAATACACTAAAATCTTAAATCTCAACTCAGTTGTAAAACCTATTCAACAGACAAAAATAAACCAAGAATTTAACACAAAATTAAGATATAGAAACTAAAAGGTAGGCAGTGGTCGGACCATGGGCGCTTCATTCCCCTTTTGCATTTACGGGACGTCGGATCATTCATTTTTTATCGAAAAAAATAAATCATCCCTCGTCACGGAATCGGAATGATGAAGCTTGATTGTGGCTCCAAGTTGATGATGAGCGACGCCATTGATGCTGCAAATCTTCTCTTTCCATCGCCACGATTATGCGGAAAAATCTTGATATATTGTTTTTTCAGCTAAGAATGCTGTGTATTTTATATGCACACACGGTCTCACACATTACACAGATCAAGAAAGTGTGTTTTTCGGTGCGCGCTTATGATTTCATGAACGTAAATGGTGTATAAATATAGTCCAAGCCCTAACTTCAAACACACACACAATAAGATATGTATATATATAGAGAGGGGGGAGTGTTATGTTATATATTTTATATGAGCAGTAGTATTATGTGTTAGCACAACTCGCGTTTAGCTCATGTTAGTATTATTATTTTTATTTATACATTTATTCTAATATCCTGGAAAATTATTATTCATGACGTTGTTAATTTCATAAATTACATAAAAATAAAAGTCCATTTTATTCATTTATTCTTTTACTTGAAGGCATAGGAAAAATGAACAAATAGAGCTTTAATTTTTATATAATTTATTAGATTAATGACGTTAATAACAATTTTTGAGGTATTAGAATCAAAATAAATGTATAAAACAAAAAAAAAATGCTAATGTTGATTAATGAAAGTTGTGCTCACAGATAATGCTGATATGTACCATAACATTCATATATATATATATATATATATCCATATATGTAACATGTATGTATATAAGTGTGTGTTGTGTGTGTATTTCCGCATGCAGGGTTTAGTGAGGGAGACAGAGAAAGGAGGGCCCGGCCCGGAACAATTAATAAAGGAAGTGCAAAAGTTTGAATATGGTTTTTGTTGCCCTAAAGCTAGGGTTCTTTATTAAAGTGATAAGCAATTATGAATTCCAAAAGGATCTTTCTCTGAGCTGGTGTTTGAATTCTTGGATCTTTATGTTTTCTTTTTTGGTAAAGCATTTTCTTGCAAAGGAAACCTGTCTTCTACTCCATCTAATTCTAAATCTATACAAGTTTATGTCTATCTTTCCAGTACCTTCAATCCATACGCATTTTCACTCATCTTTTGACCCTCTCACACTGCACCATTGCCAAATCTTTTTTACCCATTTCATGAATTAATATTTGAATACCATTTTCTCATTGATCAGTTACATAATAAGATCACTAAACACACAAGCACTTTTGCAATTATATATAACATGCATGGATTAAATCGTTTTTACCAAATATTGTGTTATGTGATCGAGGTACAAAATTGATCGAATGTACCTAAAAAATTCTACTCATCACATAATTAAGATTGATTATTCCTTAAAAAGAAAGAACAACTAAGATGTCAAATCGCACAAGTTTCTTTACCTCAAGTCAGGGACGGAGCTATGATTTTTAAATAAGTGTGTGCAAAATTACGATAAGAAAAAATTTGAACGGACGAAATTATATATAAAATAATTTTATAGATAAAAATTAAAAAAATACAAAATACAATTTAAATAAAATAATATTAAAAAACTGCCCTAGTCTTGGCTCGTCCTTGCCTAGAGTACAATAATGATATGGGGGAGCTTTCAGAAAAATGATATGGAGGATGAATGAAGATTCAATGATTAAAAATGAAACTATTTTACAATATTAAACAATCCCAATCAATTTGATGACCTTCAATTCATTGCCCAAACTGAATATATATTTTGTAATATAGTAAAAAAATTCTCCAGACTGAATTAAATTTTCCTAACTAATGTGACCTATCGCATATTCCAAGTAGAAAAAAATTCGTGCAATTTCTAAAAAAAAAAAATAGGAGAAAAAGATATTGATTTTATCCATTTAAATCATCTTTACAATATCTTACAATCAGTGACGGAGCTAGGATTTTAAAGTTGGGGGGCCACGAAGAATTTTAAAAATAAAATTAAAATATAAATAATATTATATAAATTAAGTCACAATGTTGAAAATATAAAAGTTAAATACAATTATATTATAACGTTTCTCTTCTATTCTTCATTTTTTGAAATCGCTGCATAATAGTTTCATTAGTAACATTAACAAATACATCCTTTTCAATATAAGGAACCAAACAATCATTTAATAGTTTATCTCCCATACGATTGCATAGAGAACTCTTGATGAACTTCATTGCTGAAAATGCTCTTTCTACCGAGGCAGTGACAACTGGTAAGATCAATGACAATTTTAAGTAACAAATAAACCAGCAAAAAACTTCATGTTTCCTTATAGAAACCATATTCTGAGCAAGACCTCCAAACCTTATAGGGTTTAGCAGGGGAGGTTGAAATCGCAAAACAATACTTAACATCTAAATCTATTTATTTATTTATTTATTTTTAATTAAATAATTGTGAAATTACTATAATGCCCCTGAAATTTTTGAAAATGACTGGGGGGCCCATGGACCCCCAAGCCCCATTGCCCCTCCGTCATTGCTTACAATGAAGAACGAAAATTCTCCGTCCAAATAATATCCCAAACACATTGCACTTCATATTGAGCAAGACGATGTATTATACTATTTGTTGTTCTATACATACGATAAACAAGTAAAAAGAATAGAATGTCTTGAATATCTTTTGGTAGAAATTCTTCCTCGTCTTTCAGTCTCGCAAGGTAGGGTGTGCTAGTAGCTTTGGTCAGAGCTAACTCAATATTTTCATGATTAGACTAATTGATTTAAATGTATCTATGATAATTGTAAAATAATAGTACCATGAAAGAAAATTTTATTTTGTCGCATGCTCACATGGGAAGGAAGAAAGTGTCTTGTCTCACCTCGCTTGCAATAATACTTTCTCGATATTATGATTATTTTTTTCGTCAATAAATAATGTATCACTTAATTCATTTTCTTTTTTAGTATAGTTAATTTTTATAATTAATTTCTATAACGACTCTATTTATATATATAAAGAAAATTCACAGTAACTCAATATATGATGGAATCATTTCTCCATTCAAAAAGTATCTACTAAATATTTATAAGAATTCGTATCAAACTCAAAGTCATGAATTTTTGTTAGACGGAAAGAGTAATAAATTAAAATACTAAAAATAAATAAATTATGCAGCTACTTATCACTGTTGATCAGATGTTGGACTTTTTATTTAATATATCTGCTTTATTTGAAATAGCAAGCGATGAATAGTAGATTCGATGTTTACAATGGGAAGGACCGTTAGCTGCTTTGGGAGAAGGTGGGACCATGGTAAGTGCAGTACGTCCGAAACATGGGACTCCCCCACTTTTCCGCTTTGTAGTAGATATTGCTCGAGTATGCTAGAAAGCCACGTTGGGTGGGGAAAAGCAATTCTGCATCGCACGCCTTTGATAATAAAGTGCTCCCGTGAAAAAACAAAAGGGGGATAGACGTCGCCCGGAAGACAATCAAATGACAAATTTAGTGATTCTTTTCTTCTTCTTTGGAAAATAATAATAATAATATTTTTATTATTATTATTATCATTATTATTATTTAGTATTTACTAGTCTTCATTGGATAGTTTTAGTGCATAGGTTTGGTTTAAAATTTAAATCGAAATTTCCAATAGACCCATATAAAATACTTCCTCCTATTCATAATATTTTTATTTAACTTTTAGTTATTTATATTTGGAATGACATTTTAAAATTTAATATCAAAGTTGTCCTCATTAACTCTCCTCATATATGTGTTTTTCATATTTTATAACCCGATAATGATTGATTCATTAAGACTAAATTATCGTTCATTTTGGTAGAAAGACTTACATTATGAATAGGAAGGAGTATTAAAATTGAAATAAATTAAGAGATTGTTACCAAGGGATTCAAAACTAGAGAATATTATTAAATAACAGAAATGGTAATGATGATGAACCTTCCAAATAATTTTTTTATGATTTCTTAAGGGAATTAAGTTTAGCTTTTTCTTTTTATAATATACAAGATCCAATGATATATTGTATGGAAGACCAAGAGGGTCTGGAGCAACCCGTAGACCCGTATAAACGGGTGCGGGTCTGGACTAACCCGCAGACCCGTATTTTCAAACTCCCCCAAATTAAAAACCCTTGCAAAACCTCAGAGATCCAATTACAGAGCAGCCATGAATAAAGCTAAGAGAATCCTGACTCATCACCGACTCGCTAACGCGCTCTACTCAACTCAGCCCTCCCCAGCTAGTTCCATTCCAAAACAGGTGAACCATGTGCCTCATTTGTCTACTTTATTACTGGTAAAAAACCGATCTTTAATCAATTTCAGCTCCTATAATAAAAGGCTCTTCTTTTCATCAAAACCCGAATCATTTCTTGAGATATTTTCCTCCGATGATTGGCCTGAGAAATTGGAAAAAGAGCTAAAGGTCTCGAATTTAGCGTTAACCCATGAAACTGTAGTCTATGTGCTGAAGAAACTGAGCAAAGCCCCCCAAAATGCATCGAGATTCATGAAATGGGCTGTAAGGGAGAAAGGGTTCGAGCCAAATTCGACGATTTATAGTTTGATTTTAAGAATTTATGCGAAGAAGGAATTGATGAAGGAGTTTTGGGTGACTATTAAGGAAATGAAAAATAAGGGGTATTAAATGGGGAGAGGAGGTTGAGAGAAAATTGGACGAGATGGAGATTAGAGTTTCGGATAATTTCATGTTGAGGGTGTTTAAGGAGCTTAGAGGAAAGGGTTACCCTTTGAGAGCTCATAAGTTTTTCAAGTGGGCTGAGAGGAGTTTGGGTTTCAAGCATAATGGTGTAACTTATAATGGCATGCTGAGGGTGCTTTGTTGGGAGGAATCGATTCTTGAGTTCTGGGGCGTGCTGGAGGAGATGAAGGGTGCGGGTTTTGAGTTGGATATTGATACGTATATAAAGGTTTCGAGGCAGCTACAGAAGAACAAAATGTTGGGGGATGGTGTGAAGCTCTATGAACACATGATGGATAGTTCCTTCAAGCCCTCAGATAGTGAATGCAGCTTGCTTTTGCGGGCAATTGCAACGTCTAATGCTCCAAATATTGATTTGGTGTATAGGGTTGTGAACAAATACGAGGCATCAGGGTATTCTTTCTCTAAACATATATATGATGGGATTCATAGGTCTCTTACTAGTCTCGGGAAGTTTGATGAAGCTGAGGAAGTCGTGGAGAAGATGAGGGTTGCCGGTTATGAGCCTGATAACATCACCTACAGTCAATTAGTATTTGGTCTTTGTAAAGCAAGAAGGTTTGATGAAGCTGCTGAGGTTTTTGATGTGATGGAGGAACGAGGCTGTGCTCCTGATATCAAGACATGGACGATTCTAATCAAAGGGCATTGTGCAGCTAACGAGATTGGCAACGCGTTGGCTTGTTTTGCAAAGATGACAGAGAAGGGCTTTGATGCCGATGCTGATCTCTTAGATGTTTTAATAGGCGGGTTCATGAGCCAGTCACACGCAGTAGGTGCCTACAAACTGCTGATGGAGTTGGTGCAGAGTGCTCGTTTGAGGCCTTGGCAGGCGACTTTCAAGAATCTGATTCAGAAGCTTCTAGCAGAGAGTAAACTTGAAGAAGCCATGGAGATTCTCCGGCTGATGAAGAAACACAATTACCCTCCTTTTCCAGAGCCATTTGTTCAGCATATTTCTAAATTCGGGTCAGTCGAGGATGCCTGGGAGTTCTTGACGGCGCTGAGTGTGAAAGAGCATCCAACTGTTTCGGCTTACCAGCATGTCTTCAAATCTTTTTTTAATGAAGGTAGACATTCTGAGGCCAAAGATTTGCTGTTTAAGTGCCGTCATCATATTCGTAAACATCCTGCCATTTGTAGTCTTTTTGGTTCTGCTACTTAGTGGCATTACGCCTGCTATATTTGCCCAGATTCTGCTAAGAGTTGTCAGTTGTTACACTTTATTTAACTTTTATTTTATATGTCTACTATAGTTTTTGGGATGTGCAAGCTTAGGAGTAGAGTAACAAAAGCACATTTTTTTATCATAAGCTGCGGCTAAAGTTACACACTGAAGTAATTCCAGTGATGAGATGAAACTACAGGATTGAGTAAATCCCTCCCTATTACTAGTAATACATTTCTAATACTCATTGAAGAAAAATGAAGATCAGTTCACTCGAGCATCTCAGAACGTTCTCTTCTCGATGTTTCAATCATCTTGTGCAAGAATTTTCCAGCTTCACAACCGAAGGGATTTGCAAGAGCTGCATGTGTCAGAAATGGAAGCTTCCTGAGCGAGCGGCCACTCAATCCCTGAAGATGAAAGAGAAGAGTATAGTGAAGCAGACTCGTCAGACCTCTATTTGTGGTTTGCAGTTGTGAGAATATACGAAGCTAAAAGCATAAAAAATTACCTCACATGCTTCCGCAGCTGCGAGCAGTTGCTTAGAAAGATAAAGTGGAGATGCTGCGTCTGGGCTAACAGTTGAATTCAGTTGCTCTCTCAGATTAGTATAACTTGGAATAAAGAAGTGATTGCCATCCTGTAAAGATTCCATGTTAGGCGCAGATTCTAATAATGTATTCAGTTATTTTACTCTTGTAGCCTGCATAATAATTTGAATGAAGACCTGAAACTCAGAATTTGTTAGTATTCCAGTCCTTAAAAGCTCTTCCAAGCAAGATCTTAGAATTTCGTAGCGTGCTTGGAGAGTTGGAGGCCCCACATATGCCTTTATATCAGCTCGATCAACAAATGCTATATCTGCAAATAGGATTGATCTTAAGACAATAATTCATATAAAGCAGCACATAGAGGACATTACACATAGAATTTTGTTTTTGGACAGACATCAAAAATTAGGAACTCTATCTTACCAATAGCAGCGGTTATGTTCGATGTAGTAAGAATTATTACATTAGGTGAAGATTTCAACTTGTCCATCTGGGTCAGCAGGGCATTCACAACCTGGGAGACACAATTGATTTCTCTCAAGGGAGATGTAAATGTATTCAATAAACTTAGTTATTCTATTTAGAGCAGGAAAGCTACCCTTATAGAATCCGAAGGCTCAGACCCAGATAAAGCAGCCTTCCTGGCAGCAGCGAGGCTTTCAACTTCATCTACATAATTTGTTTGAGAAGTACAATGTCTGAATGTATCTAATGATTTGATTGCGGACTGAAAATATCTGTTATCAAAATACTCACCAATCAAGACGAAAACCAGATTGTTTTCTTCCTCTACCATTTCTTGTATTTTGGAGAAAAGCTTTGCAACCTGATATTACAAGTATAAATAAAAATCACATTGATTTGGGGCAAAGATTGAAGAAAACAAGTGCTCAACATAGAATGTGAACTTAAAGAAAGATTAGCATACTACTAGTTGAAGAAAGCAAATGAAATAGTTGTAGTTCTTGAGCTGAATTATATGTTTAATAAATCAGATCTGAAGATGTGTGTACACATACTAATAAGAAACATAGTTTGTATGATTCAGAAAGATGCAAGATATTTAATCCTCAGAGGATACTTATCGCCATAATTGTAATGTCAACTTAAGATGGCCCTATGAAAGTACAAAATAATTTGAGAAATTAAGGGAGGGAAAAATGGAAATATTTCTCTGCATAACATGGATTTCGAAAACTTACCAGCTTGCCACTTTCAGAAAACCATTTACTGAACAAGGAATGGGCATTAACCTCGATCAACTGGCACTGGGGGTATCTGGTTTGGGTACAACGAATGTCATGCAAATGATACATACATACATGGAGAAACAGGAGCAGTTGGACTCAACCTTGAGCTGAAGCGTATTGAGAGTTTTTGAGCCAATGCTTTGCATAAAGACGTCTTGCCAGTGCCTGGGGGTCCATGAAGAAGAACAATGCTGCAAAACAGTCAAAGATGGATGAGCAAGTCATTGAGATGCAATACGGAACTCACTGAGTAAAGCATTTACGATATCGATGAATCATTTTAACATTGCTGCAAAGAATATATTGTGATAAAGTACACTCAGATTTAGTAAGATACACCAAGTTAGTAATCCTGTAATCAGAAAACTCATGTAATGTATGTGAATCCATTAGGCATTCAGAAAAGGATGAGAAAGTCAAGCTTTCTGGGATCAGAAAAACTCACCGGTTCCAAGAAACAAGGACATGATTGACACCCTTCTCAGTGAAAAGCAATGCACTTGCTGCATATCGTAGTAATCTCTGTTTGAGACCAGAGTCATAAATTAAGCTGCAGAGAAGAATAAAAAGCATGATTTGGAGTTTCTACTTTCATCATGTTGAAACTGGGAATTGTTAAACAAACCTTTCCCACATGCCATCAAATTCTTTTGCAGGAAGAATCCATTCATGAAAACTCGCAAGTTGACCATCATTGCTCAATTCTTCGCATGGTCCTTCCTCGCAGAGCTGATAAAAGAAAATATCTTACATCAGAAACAAAGATTTGATTTGTCACCTTCAACTATTCCCATCGCCAAACCTTCAACAAATATTTGTTATCTCTCATCCAATGAGGATTTAATGTAACAGATGAGAAAACAGATAACGACAACCACTGTCACTAGAAAAAACTGACCTGGAATACATGCACAACAGGCTTGACTTGCCAAAATAAAAGAATATCCTGCTTTTCCACCCAAACATCTGTACAGTATATTGAACATTTACAGTATATTATGAATTGAATTGTACCAAAAGACTTCAGTTTTATCAAAATGATACTTTTCAAGGACTGGCATATACATAAAATAGAACACCTGAATCGCATATACATATTCGTTGTACATTGTCCACAAGAAATGTATCATCCAGTGGGACTGGGATCGGACCATCTGCATAGCTCATGCTTCTCTTTTCCAGCATTCTATGTTGGAATCACAAACCATAACATACTCATCAATCAGCAAAAGAAAATGCAAAAAACCAGAAGTAAAAGATACACACACTTGCATAAAAAAAAGAGGATACACACACTTGTATCCAATTAATACTGCAATAAACACTTTTCTAATTTTACCTCTCCACTGCCATACGCACATCTTCAGCCTGAGCTGTGCTAGATGGTTTCGTTAAAACCTCAACTGCGGAAACAATTTTGGATCAAGTTACACAAGATACAACATTGCACTCCGATTTAGGAACAAATTAAGCTTCCATTACCAGAAAGCGGCTCTACTTAGACAAGCAAACTAAGAAATTTGGCATTTTCGTATCTCACGTATCCACGCGTGTACCTGAAACAAGGACTTTCTCTACGTTGATTAAAGGCGGCGGTGGTGGCGGTGTTGGCGGAGCAGACGCCACAGCAGGTGGCTCGAAAATGGCAGTTTCCTGCTCGGGGACATTGCATTCTGTTGTATTAGGCATGGAAATATCCATGGGAGCACTCGTTTCGGTAGCAGACATCACTAAGATCGGCGAATTTGATCGGAGAAAAATTAATTGCCCTAACCCTAGGTTGATTGGGGATTTTTAATTTGAAATTGTGCGCGGGAAGAAGGAAACCATTCAGTCAAACTGAAGTCGGATAAATAATTCTTACAATTAAATTAAGCGCGTTTATACCTAACAAAGTGTTTTTTTTTTGGAATTTTAATGATATATTTCGAAATATTTTTTGTGCCGAATATTTCGAAATACTTACTTATGTCATTCTATTCATATACGCTAGAATTGGATTTAAATCGATGGTGGGTATTTTTTTTATTTTCTATTTTTGGGGAAAAAAGATCGAGCCACATTATTTTATATCAGAACATACAAAATTTAGAAGTCAAGGTGGAATCTTGTTTCAAGTTCAGTTCTAGCACCTTATCTATAAATAGGGACATATCTATTAATCGGCCTTTAGAGCTGCCTCAGACCCCACGGCAGCTCCACTGTCGACCCTAACGGTGCTACTGCCTGACCTTTGCAGAATAGACGGCGGCAATGACTCACCGGAAAGAGGACACATGACAGTGAATAGAAGCGGAGAAGTTCTGGCATTTGGGAGAGAAAAAAAGAGTTAGTGAGAGAGAAGAAGAAGAAGCATGAAGAGATAAGAGATTGGGTCCTTTTTCAGAATTGGATCCCAATTAAAAAATGATTTCAGCTAAAGTATCAAGTAAGCTATGCCTAAATTTAGAGATTTAATTAAATTTGGGCTTGGTGAAATTAGCAAAGAAGTTGGGCTTTTAAGTAATATATTATGTTGTTCACACTTAGTCCAACTCATTTATCTTTTTGTTTTTTGGGTAAATAATTTCATTATCTGTCAATTTACAGTAAATTAGATAGATACAAACTTTCATATTTATTATAAATTTTCGTTAAAAAATATTACTATGGAGATATAGTAAAATATCCCATTAGTGTGAGATAGATGTCATCCTTTTGTAAAAACAGACTTGACAACGACTTTATCTTTCAGATTAAATTATATTTAGAGTTAGGGGTATCAATCGGGTCATTCTGCTTAGATTCGGGTCAATTTTATTAGGTTGTAGGGCTATTCGGTTACAGTTCATTCGACTTGTGATTTTTTCGGGTTACAAATTCTCAACACTAATCCTAAATTATCGGATTACCCCATCAGGCTAATCGGGCTCAATTTTTTTTTTTTTTATGAAATTTCAAATTAATATATTAATCTTGATAATTATATATTTCTAACAAATGAATACATCCATAATGATTGTCGCTTTAACTCAAAACTAATACACAATTTTTAGAGAAGTAAGAATATACATTTTTCATAAATGATTATCGTTTTTTAAATTTTGAATCTAAAACGTTTTATATTAAATGTTATAGTAAAATATAAAAAAGTGAAATGATAAATATAACATTCGAATATTGAATCAAAATGCATTTATACATACATTTGAAAAAAATAATTATTATACTAACTTTCAAAAGTTTAAAAAAATGAAATAGTGAAGTTTGAAAACTAAATAACGATAACTTGCTAATTTTTCGAGTCGATCCTATGGAACTCGGGCTATTTTCAGGTCAACCTTATCAGATTGCGATCTATTCGGTTTAAGGTCATTCGGGTTGAGATTTTTTTTGAGTTATAATTTTTCAACCTTTTAACCCTATCGATTTGTCTGGTTAATCGGATCAACTCATAAATTTCGGAACTAAATTGAAATTTTTATTTAGAGCCATACAAAGTAACAAATTAAATATGGAGCAAAAGATATTATAGAAAGTTAGCTTATACCTATGGAGTATCAAATAAGAAAAATATTACAACTGAAAATGAAAGTGACATAGATTGGTGCAATGAATGAAATTAATGCACCAAAAATGGAGTACCTAAATACAAAGATCAAGGTGGCCTTATTTAGTCCTCTTAATTATAGTATTATCGTCGTGCATTATGAAAAATAAATTCATCAATCTATCACTCTTCAGGTTATACTAATAATTGTTCATCATTAATAAAAAAAATTCACGCATTTTTACATATTTTGAATCACTAATTAAAATACTGCACGATGTGTAACGAAATATAAATTTTTAATAGCTCCAAGATAATACTGTATTATAATTCAGTTATATGTACAATTATAAGATCTAGATGAATTAAGTTAATAATCATTTGAGGAAGAAAAATGTTGCTATTTCAGTTGTGTAATTATTAGAACCTTATATAAATTTCTATTGGATAATTTGTTTAAACCAGGAACAAATAATATATATATTACTCAAAGGCAGACTTTATCCAAGAAGAAAAATCATAAACCCATATTTGTGTAGCACCAAAAGACTTAGCAAAAGCCATCCATTTCTCCATATTCCTTCCCTTATCCCATGAGCCACTCATCTTGAATCACAACACTTTTAAAGAAAAGAAAAAAAAAAAAAAAACCCACACACACACACATTTCGAAACAAGATAAACAGCTCCCAAAATCTTAGAATTCCATCATCACAAATTCAACATGAGGCTCAAATTTACGCCAACAAAATATAACATGACCCATAAACAATCCTCAAAATAAAAACATCACAAAGAGAAAAAGAAAAATGAAGTGGAATCAGAAGCAAGACGACACCGAGATCCTCAAGGCCGTGGCGCAGGCATGGCACGCCCACTCCGGCGCCTCAAAGGCAGCGGCGGCGGACACGTCGGAATTCGACGCGCATAGGATGTATTTCAAGGGGAGGCCGAGTAGGTTCAAGCTCGAAGCAATGCGCAAAGCAACTACAAGAGATGATAATCAGTGTGGAAAGAGTTGGGACTTTAGGCAGTCGTTGTGGGATTCTTACGAGATTGTATCGGTATCGAAGAAGCTCGAGGCAGGGATGGTGTTGGACGATCCGTTCTCCCACGAGCAGCGCCGCCCTGCGAGGCGTAGAGAGAGCAAGAACAGCTTGAGGAATTTGTTCAATAAGATGTCGTCGAGAAGATTTAGTGAAGTTGATTAGTTCAATACCAGAACAATGTCGTTTTGGTTATTTTGGAAAAAAAATCAGAATTAATAATAGTTAGTGGATTTAAAATCAATTGACACATATTAAATTTCTTATTTTTTATTTTTTAGCTTCACAGTGAAATCAATTGAGGATTTCTCTCTCTCTCTCTCTCTCTCTTTTTATGATGCTAGATTTTGATCTTTAAACATATATTCTTGGATAAATGTTCATGACTCTAATAGACGTTTACTTTTTTAGTAAAAGTACTGTAGATTAATCTATTGTTTACTAAAATAGATTGGAATTTTGGGATATTCTAATTTTTTTGATAATTTTTATCATTTGAACTAATTTTGCTTGATTTATATTCAATAGTGCATTTTTATCAATCCTGAAAATAAATGTCCCTGAAATATAGATTGACTTGACTTGGATTCTACATATATCACATGATTCACATGAGCAATGATCAATTTTTGGTTAATTGGCATATTATTGATCAGCATATATTGCTGAATAATATGCTCAAGACTGCAGAAAGAAATTGATTCCCTGCACTTTATATAACTATCTGCCGTGATCTAAATGAGACCAAATTATTCTATAAGCAATCTCGTGCGTTTTAAAATTAACAAGATATGTGTATTGGATATTTTCAAGCTTAAACTATGCCCAAAATAGTGATTTTCCTAAAGTTGTAAGTACATTGATTAGCTAGCTTCATTAATTAGTTTGTTAAGTATATACTAAAATGTTGGCAAAAAGTGATGCTGTTTGAAGGTGAGACAGAGAGTGTGTGAAAGACTATAGAACTTAGAAACTGACTTGTGGCATTAATTTGAAGAAGCCCTTTTGGGAAGAAAATGCATTACATAAAGGAAAATGAATTATTGACATAATGTCTCTATGTCATAATACTCTTATTTTTATTTTCCATAATTATATTTTATATTTTGACTAATGTATCCTTATGCTATTTTAATAAGAGATATACATCTATTAAAAATGTCAATCTATTCCTAAAATTATGGAATTCAACTTAATATCCTCACCAAAAAAAGTATATATTTATTTCTAATTACATATTTATTTAGTTTGGAAAAGATGATTCATTCATCTAATTCAAACAATTTCTCATTCATTCAATTTTCACTTACATATTTATTTAATTTGAAGAAACGAATTTTGTCGAGGCGTGATGCTACGTTCTAACTTAGACTTCTTTCTTCTTTTTCCTTTTCCTTTTGATGGTTTGTTGTTCATGCTTCCATGCTTAAGTATTGAATTTTATATCATGAATGACATCATACTTAGTCATTGCCTTCAATCAAGTATTTTTAAATTAATAATGGGTGTAAGGTTTAAGGTTTACCCAATTATTCATCCAATCGCCATTAATTCATATTCAGCCAAA
>JAYDZE010464229.1:0-34679 GCA_034509125.1 Monilaria moniliformis
TCCTTATTGGGTCGACACGATAAGGACCCGAAATTATCGTATCGTGTCACTGACCCATTAATTTCGTGCGGATTCGTATCGTGTTTTCGTGTCAGTGCTGAAAATTGCCAGCCCTAATTCTGAATATTATTCAAATGTGTGGATAAATAATTTTTGTTCTTATAATTCGTCAATATTGAAAAATATTCCTAATAGCAATGAGTAATTTTATTTATTTATTTATTATAGTAATTATATCTATTTTTATCTTTGAGATCACAAAATAAACAATTTCACACCAAGACAATAAGTATTACCATTAATTAAGTAATATTTTAATTGCAAAATATTGTGTTGCAATCACAAAAACTGATTAAAGGATGAGCTTTTTAAGCAATAGGGTACTTCAATTTATGTACTTTATTTATGATATTTATTAGGTACTATATTTGGGATTCGCAAAGCATTTATTATATTCCAACTGCAGCTACTGAGGGGGAATAATGAGGTCCATCATATATATTTATTTCACTGTTTTTTTATTTATAAAATATAATATTATGAAAAATACTCCGTTATAACGATGAACAGCTCATATTTTTTGGAATTTTTAATTATCCCTTTTTATGTTAATTTTCTTTGGTCATGTATAACATATTGCAATATAATAATTTTGGACTTTTTTGTTTTTGATGAAAACTTTACTGTCATTACTCTAGCATATAAATCTACCCATTTTATTTATTTTTTGTAGATTTTATTCTTTGTTTTATAATTGTAATCTGTGTTAGAAAATATGTAAAAAATTTAAATTATGAGCATACGTTACTCAAACTATTACAATCAAATGAAATGTATAAAACATAATTGAATGGAAATTACAACGAAAATAATAAGACGTACCAAACTATAAGTTGAGTTGATGAAAACCCTACATTCTTTTCGCAATGTCTCTAAAGATAAAACGACTTCCTCCTAACTTGTGGAAATACCTCAAACCCACTAAGCACCGGTAAACTTGATGAAAGTCTCGAGAATTGAGCAAACAACTTCAAAACAATACAAAATGTTACGTGCGTGATGAAAAGAACGAGTTTGAGAAATGAATTGCTTTTTGAGATGTGTAGTATTCCATCTCTCCCAACTCATACCTATTCATAAGCTATTCGAGTAACTTCAAAATGTATAATCTTTAAGGCACCTCGTAAAAAAGTGGAAGATTACGCCTAGTTAAAAGGCGAAAGGCCTCGGCCATAAGAAAGACTCACGTTCCCAACAAACTGCAGTAAAAATTGTCGTACACGACAGAATTGGCCTAAAATAGTTTAACTGTAATATTGGAAGTCATGAATTTCAACTATAAACTCATAAATTCCATTGTCGCATTCCACTTATGTATGTGAAATAAATCAATATACTAAAGGAGAGTTGTTGGTTACTAAATGCATGAAGTCAAGTCAAGTCAAGCGTAGTTACTTCAAGAAATAAAACTAGGTTGTTTATGATCGAACTCTACATACGTAAATATTAGATAACATAATTATACATTCTTCACAATCAGGGACGGACGCAGAAAAAAGTGTTGATAAGAGCTCTCATTGAGCCTATTTTATTACACTTATATATGTATAGAATTATGTTAACGTAAAACTTACTTTTTAACATTCTCAAAACTCATCTTTTGCAACCAAGTTTCTTTATTATTCACCCTCCAACCTCTAGCAATTTAGTTTTAGTATCGTCTATTTAATAATGGTTAAAGATAATTTTCAGCAATTTCGGTAAATTCGATAGTAGAAAAAGAAAAGGATGAAGAGGTTTGATAAGGGCTTAAGCCCCTCCCCACCTATACATGTGTCCAGTCCACCTATGTTCACAACCCTTGATGTGTATGCTATTATATAATTAAATCTCAAGTAAGAGAACGTCAAAAGAATTTTCGGAAACTCGACAATATTTGCAGATGATGAAATGCAACTTAGTTGGTAAGACGTTTCTCCTAGATAATATTTGCAGACATGATGGGTAGTTTACTAGTTAATGATGTTAAGTGTCTTATCACATCAACCGCATATATTGATAATTATTAGGCCTACATATTTTCAAATGTCATGTATGTCCGGTTATTTAGACTAAATATCGATGAATCTGCACCAAACATCCTATGTGCCACATGGCCCCAACTTTTTGCTATTTCTTGAAATTCGCAGTAGCACAAAGTTTAGTTAAATGTAAGACTTTAAATATTTAGATTTAGGTCGAAAAAGAACATGGAATCTTATTATTTAGGGGAACATTATTTTATTCAAAATGCAACGTTCTAATAGTTGCTATAAATTTAAAAAACGAACAATTTATTATAATGATTATAAGACTAGTCAAATTTCATAAAAGCATATATAATTTTGTCTTCCTTCTTAAGTGGGGACTTTTGTTAGCCATATCTCTTTTTGACACTACACTTATGATGACACATAATCACTTAATAATTTAATAGTTGTATCCAAAAAATAAGACCATGAAACTGAGACAGGGCAGTAATATATACTCTTTCTGTCCGAAATATATTGACCTATTATGACTCGACGAAAGTTTTACGAAATATAAATGAAAGTGGATTGAAAAAATTAGTAAAATATGGATCTCACTTTTATATACTAGTTTTATAATAAAATACGAGTTAAATGAGTTAGCGAATTAAAATTTATTTACCAAAAATAGTAGAAGTGAAATAAAACATTTTATTATGAGCGTCTGATTTTAACAAAATAAAACCGCGGATAGAGAGAGTATCTCCGAACAATTGAAAAGTCCAAGAGATGAAGTCGAAAGTCTTATGATAACTCGTTTATATGATCATAATAATGTACAGTTCGAGGCATTTATATTAAAACGTGCTTATCCTACTCATAATGCATGTAATCTATCCTTTTGTCCCTTCGATTTTCATGCATTTTGCCACCACCTTGGATTGGTGTATTCCTCTTTACAGCTCAAAGAGGGAAGAACCACCAAAATACATGAAAGAAGAGAATAGGAAAAGCAGCATGTTAAAGCAAAACTTACTGATGAAACAACACCTATTCCATTCCCGTTAACCGTGACGACAGAGGTGCTGCTCTAGTCAGCCGGTGACGAAAATTTTAAGGCTGGGAAGCTGCTCTGGTCCCACCCCCACCACTTGCTTGAACTAATAAGTTGGCCAGTTTTGGGATCATGTCTTTGAACGACGGCCGGTCTTCGGGGTTGCTGCAGAAAGTTCAACAAAACTCAAATCATTTTTTTTTTATTTTGGCATGTTGACAGCCAGATGTGACAGCTTGATTACCTTGTCCAACATTCCGATATGATGGAAGCTAATTGGGGATCAACGTCACTTGGAATATCCAGTCTGCTATTCATGAAGCCGACAACTCCAACAACCTTTATAAACATGTACAGGAAAATAATTGATATAGGTAGAAACAGAATGGCATGGCACGATACTACTATCATCACTTGCACAAGGTAGGATTGCTTGTAGCAAAGTTACCTGCAAGGCATTCAGGTCGCTCCATGGAATGCGTTCGGTCATTAGTTCCCACAGGATGACACCAAAGCTGAAGACATCTGACCTGTTAAAAAGGTCGAGAACATATATTATTCAAGGAAATAGGACCCTGCTAAGATCCTCAGATGGAATAATGCCTACTATTTGCTCATTTATTCATGTATGGTTACTAATCATTATGCTTATGCTTTCTGGTAGGTGCCGATCCTCTTATCCAATATTTGATATCTACTACAGTGTTTTTGGCTGAGCTTATTAAGCTCCTAGCAACTCTAGAAAAGTGTATGGCAAAATAAGCTCTCGACCAACTTATAAGGCCTACAAATAAGCTCCAACAGCTTATAAGCTCCGTAACAAACAAGTTCATCAACCCCATCTTATTTGTTTCATGATTTCCTAAGCAACAATAAATTTACCACAATAACCCTACTATGTTTTGTTATTTCCATTCTATATCCTTCCCATTTCATTTTTCATGATTCTCTCTCTCTAATGTATAAGCTCAATTATCCAACCACCTTAACAACTTATAAACTGTTGAAACATCTTATAAGATGTTAGAGCTCATAGGATGTCTAAAATAAGCTTGGCCAAACACCCTCCTAAGCAACTCAAAAGGAGCAAAACTGAAACAAATAGAAAATGTTCTATAACAGAAGCTTTTGAGTTAGCTGCAAAATACGGGGTTATGCCGAAGCTAGCTTTTTCTACTAAATGTGTTTTTACCATGTAAAGCAAAACCACCGCTTTACCATTAAACCATGCAACAAAACTTAGCCAAGGAGAAACGGTAATGTTTGATATATGTCACTCTTTTACACCCCACCACATATGTCTAACTCAATCAATACCATTGAGATAAACTGTATTCAAATACGCAATTATAAATATCTAGTTTGGGGGGATTACTTTTCTGTTGAAGGTTCATTGCGGAGGACTTCAGGGGCCATCCACTGAGGCTGCAGTAATTCAGTAATTCACAGAACTCATATCAGACAAAGTGTATAAATAAGCCTCAAGTAAGATAGAGAACTGTCGAATAAGAGGGGCCACAGGCAATGATCTTAACTGTGCCTCTTCCAGATCTCGCTGTTAAGAAAGTTGAATATTTCAGCTTTGATAAGCCGAAGTCGCCAACCTGAAAAGAAGTAATTTTGAATGGCTGCTCCAAATACTTGGATGCAGTGAAATGATGTGATCCAATGAAATATTCCTATATATACCTTGACGTTCCAGCTTTTGTCAACCAGAAGGTTTGAAGATTTCAGGTCTCTATGCACTATCGGTGGATTTCTGTGATGTAAATAGTTCATCCCTCTAGACTGTAACCATGATGAAAGAGAGTGAATAACTTCAACCAGCTTATACACATGGCTGCCCCAAAAATAAGGTGAAGTTGAGGGAAAATGATCAACTTGAGAATGGAACATACCACGTCAAGAGCAATCCTCAGACGACGTCTGATGTCAAGCGGTTGGTTGCTCCTATGTAATGTTTTAAAGAGACTCCCCCTGCTCATATCATGTGGCTATAAATGTTGCATAGTTGACAAGGAACAATTGAAAGGAGATTAAAAAAGGGATCATGTTTGACCCGTGATTATACAGTAGGTTCATCCTCCCATATTTGTTCAACTTACCTGGTCATGTATTCGGTGACAATGGCAATTCTTTCCTCCGTGCACGACGCTCCCATGAACAGCAATACATTTGGATGTCTCAATCTTCTCATAATATCGATCTAAACAACATGGTGAACTTCAAAGTCAGTATTGCATGAGTTACTTGAAACAACTCCTTCAAGATGTATAATTTTGATGCACCTCTTTTTTGTAGTCAAGCAATGTCTCCTCATCGTACTGACTACCAGTGTAAACCTTAACAGCAACATCCTGAAAGGTATGAAAATAGAAGAATAAGTTTCAGAGACGAGAAAGCTCTCTGTAGTTTGTAGTAATTAGGCTACAAATGTATACGGCTACATACAGATCCATTCCAGATTCCATGATACACAACCGCAAAAGAACCTGAAAGCAAACACTGTTCATAAAAAATCAATAATACGCTAATCAAGAACTCAGACATCTATCAATTCAATTCTGGCCTCTGCTGATATGTGTTGCAATTTTACATTGAACACATAAGCTTCTACTACAATTTCCTTAATTTACCTTGCCCAATTTCCTCTTTGAGCTGTAGATCCTCCCATTGAATCGCAGAACTGACGACCAGAGGCAGATCATTTCCACCTTTGCTGGGTGAGCTTCCATGTCCACTGCCACAACTCTCTGCCAAACCTGGATTCTTTTGAGAATCTGACTGCCCTTTAGATGCATCTTCCGAATTCAGCGACTTTGTATTTGAAGAGTTGGCTGCGGACTTGTTTCCATCTGATTGGAGGCTTGTTCCAGGCAACTGATCAGCATGTCTTTGTACTTCAAAATATCCCTCATATGCACCTGAAAACGCTTCTCCTGAGGGACTCTAGTAATCAAATAAGGGATTCCTATGCAAATTTGTTTGTTTTCTTTTCGCGACATCAGAATTTCCTTTCTTACCATCCACTGCATTATTGCTGGCATCAAGACTACGTATCTGCATCGAGTATCTTGGTGAACATGTCCCATTTGCTGCTTCTTTCCTCCTAGAATTATCTTCCAAACCATTTTGTTGTATTCTCTCGTCCATGACTTTCTCCAAGTTGCTGCTTGCTCCTATATGCAACTTCTCTAAGATTTTTACTGCCTGCAGTTTAGGATACACGAACTTATTGGAAATTTACAATACAGTTCATATGCAACGACTGAGCAAGCTCCCAAGTTAATATTACATAAAATTGAACAAACCAGATTATCATTATATAAATCCATTCACAAAATCAACTAAGGCATGAGTTAGCAGAAGGGCTCAAATTGAGCTAGAAGATATTGCTCTTGGTAAATGCAATAGAAACAAATTATACGGTACATGGCTATAAATGAATAATGTCATATGTCATAGCATTTATAAAGCAGAGAGGAGAAGCTTCTTGCAAATGGACAAGGTTGGATAGTAGGCGAAATGTTAGGAAAAATGGAGAATAGAGTATACAATTTTTGAAGGCCGAGAAAATTCAGATGCTGTTTCTTCCTTTTCCAAGCATGACCCTTCAGTTCCACTCCTCTCAATGGGCAACCCGAAAGAACCCTTAACAATCTGCAAATAGTTCTCGATTCATTTACATTCCCTCTTAATATATCAATACAACCTGCTTAACTAATACTCACAGGGGCTCTTGGTGGTCTATCTGCTCTTGTGTCGTGACTTTCTGCTTCAGCTTCCTCGCCATCTGCACTTCTACATGTCTCAGAGGTGGAGGGGACATTCCCTCGTGTCCGATATAAAACTTTTGAGGCCTGGCCAATTATCAGCAAAGTCTAATGTATGCGAAAAGGAGGACAAAACATGAGGCAGAAAGACACTTAGGGACATAATGTAAGCACCAAATTCGAAACAGAAGATGCAAGGTGGGACACTCCTGCAATTTGTGGCCGCTGATGCCACTGGATGTTCTTCAAATTTATTGTAGGAAATTTAGACTGTTCATTAGCATTATCTTGACGTGTTCTCATATTTCCCGAGTTTGTCTTATTAAACACAGCAGCATCACTTGATACAGTAACTATTCCGGCGAGCTCACTATCCTCATACAGTGGGCTCAGTGTAACTAGTGCGATGAAACTTTGACCAGATCGCTTCCTGAGAGGGAGTTGCCCTGACCAAGATTCTCCAACTCTCATCCTCTCCATGATTGCCAGAACTAGATTATGATGTTCTTCATCAAAAAGTAGTTCAACAACTCCCTGTCCTACTACTTGATAGTCTTTATACCCAAAGAGTTTTTCGGCTGCACAATTCCTGCAACATGAGATTTTTCCCCCTTATTCTAATTTCTATGCAATATGTGCAGCAAATGCTTGTACTCTTTATTAGCATAGGAATGTCAGAGGTTGACAGATTCAAATAATATGAACAATGAGTAAATATTCTCCACATTTTCCCACCTATTCCCAGTTTTAAGGGATTTTGATTGTGACTAGCTGAAGATGTTCCAAAAACTTCAAATTTCAACTAAATCAAAACAACAGTAACATATAGTTTCTCTACCATGAGAAGAGTCATATAAATGGCGAAATTAAACTATATTAACTGCTGCTGCTATACTCCACATCAAAATCAATGCTGCAGAACTCTCAGATACAAGATCCAAGTTCTTAACTTGACATAAAAAATCAATGGCCCAAAGCTTCATACTAACAGTAAGGTAAGAAATATTCTGCTCAACGTTAAATTTATCTTTATTTCCTACAAAACAAAACATATACAACCAAAATGCAAAAAAAATCCCCAACTTTGACCTAATTCAAACCAACTTCTACATCTTGCAGACAACTCCACCTAGCCGTATCAAACACACTAAAACCAACAAATCAAATCAAACAAACAGCTTAACAGACATTCATTTAGCGAAAATTTCATCGAGCTGAATCAACTAGCTAGATTAAAATACAATACCAATAAATGATCTCGCCGGAGCCAACTCTGCTGATGTGGAGTGCATGACCCATGTACTCCAACACCCTCCTGTACGGACTCTCAGCGAAGTAGGCCCCCGGCATGTCCCCCCATCCGGCATAGCGCCTCGCGCTGCAGGAATCCGACGCCTCCTCCCTCTCTCTAGCGGCGGCGCCGCTAGCCTTCTCGTGCACGACAACTTGGAACTGCTCCTTGAGCTTCTCGTGGCTCGCCTCCAGGCTCTCGAAGCGATCCAATAGAGCTCCGAGGAGTCTCTCCCGTGACTTTCCTCCGCCGTCCATGGCGGTTTTGAGTGGTGGCGCAAAAAGTGCATATGCGGTGGTTGGGGAGATCGGCTCAAGGCTTTGTAGAAGAAAACTATTCAGTTATTCAAAAGGGGTTATTATTTCTAATATAAAAATTTGCATGCGTCGTGGGGCAAACCGGTTTCCGCCACGTGGCTTCTGCAGCATCGAAAATTACAGCCGTCGAGCGTTTCGCGCGCGGATCAAATCCGACCCGATTAGGAATCGGACTTTCTTCGAATGAAAGATATGGGTTATTATTTCTAATTTAAAAATTTGCATACGTCGTGGGGCAAACCGGTATCCGCCACGCGGCCTCTGGCGCGTCGGAAATTACAGCCTTCGAGCATTTTATGCGCGGATCAAACTCGACCCGACTAGGAATCGGACTTCCTTCGAATGAAAGATATCCCTGTCATGTATATGCATCTTGGGAAGTGACACATTGGATAAGATTGAAGTAGCCATATATATATATAAAGTTGGCCTACTAAGTCGTGTTTCACTAGTATCACTGACGTTAGTTACTAGACTTAGTTGTTAAAATACCATTTTATACTCAAATATGTGCGACTTTTATATCTGTATTCTAACGTAAGTATATTGATAAATCAAACTCGAGCTTTTTAAATGGAAAATCAGGCCCATTGCCTACCTAAATCGATAGTAGTACAGATAAAAATGACGTCGATTTGTATTTTTTCAATTTTATATGTACTAACTAGGCAAAGATGGTCCGAAAATGACGAAATCAGAGTATCACTTAGGACAAACAAGGCCTAATTCTGGTCATCAGAGTACAATTGTGGAAAAATTTGAAGATTGGGTCCTAACTTGTTATTATATTTACGTTATGATACAAATATAAAAATTCGTAGACATTGGAGTGTTGAATGGTATTTTCCTTTATAAATATGTGATTTTTAATATATAATATAATATAATATAATATAATATGAGACCTTAATTACAATCTCAACCATAAAAAATAGATAGAGTAAATGATAATTCTATATTTATAAGAGATATAATTGGTAGCGCCAACAAGTAACGAGTCTACTAATAAGCCTGTTTGATTTTGTTAGTATTGATTGATATTAAAATAATTATTATATATCATATTGTACGCCATATGTTGTTTTACATTTCTTATTTTTCATAACAAATAAACTAAAATGATCATTCAAGCTCACGCTTAATTTACTAATTAATGAATCTAAATATATATTTAAATTTCATATTCATTATATATTTAAAAATATTATCATTTTGTTCAAAAAACATAAATATGTAAATAATAAACTTGTATGAGTAGTTTATTAATTTGTTTGATATTAATTATTATTATTGTGATATATCATACAATATTTAACTCTAATTATTGATAGTGTGAATTTCATGAATAATATGCAACGCGTACGCTCTCTCTACTAGTAAATTTGAAATTCTATAAAAAGAAGAATCTTCAAAATTTTCAAATCTATTAACTTGATAAGTACTTTGTATAGTAATTTGTAAAATATTAGAAATATAAAATTTATATCCAATAAATTCTATATGCAATATTGCAATGTAACCACCAATTTAAATTATCAAGGCTATAACATTGATTATTATAAACATGGTAAATATACCTTTTATTTTAAGATATCAAAATAAGGAAACGAGAAAAAATGAAAAATAAACTTGCAATGTATACAATGAAATGTTCATATAATAAATACAAATATAAAGAGTAATATTAGGATACTAATACTAAAAGTATATTAAAATTATACATAATATAGTGATTTGTTAATCAATTAATTATAGGAACCATTTTAAAAAATAAATATAAGTAATACTGTAAACATAAATCACGATTATGACACGGGTATTTTGTACTTTTATGTGCTTCTAAATAATAAATTTCATAATTTCCAAAGGTATAAACTTATCCCCATAAATTACACTAGTCTATACAAAAAGCTAAATTAGCAAACAAAAATAACTCAAAAATTGAATAATTTAAAAAATGTATATTATGTTCCCTTTATTTTTTTAAGCTCAAAATAACTAAAAATGGAACTTTTTTGATATTGCGCCAGGACCAATTTTTTTATTTATTTTTTGTTTTTCTAAAACATCCAATGGGTGAGGGGTTTAGCGGATCCCAAATCAGTATATATCAATAACCAATATCAAATGTTTCATACACAAACAACCCCAAAAGTGACTTGTTCCCAAACACGACACAGGGTACAAGATGTCGAGCCCACGTAACGGGCCGGACAATGAAGATCACAAAATGATAGTCCGACAATAACAACCTGGCAAGGCGGACACTTTGCGTGCCAACCTCGAACCTGTGCAAGAGAAATGACCCATTTTATTTTAAAACCAAACTCATTACTAAATAAAAAAAAATACAAATATATATATTTTGTATGTATATCATATAATATAGATTAAAAGGTATAAAAAAATTGCTAACATTATTATTCTCAGTGAATATAATTATTCAATAATTAAACTAAATCAGGCCCAGTTAACCAGCAGATCTTCGAAAAGCCCAACAACAGAACTATTAAACTAAATCTGGCCCACATCTCTCGTCTCTCTCTCTCATTCCTTCTTCTTCACAAAATTTCCGGCGAAACTGACCAATCTACCGCCACTACCGCCGCCTCAGCCCATTTTTCCTCCTTATTATCGGGCGAACGATCAGCACGTCAGCTCTCCGCCGCTACCGCCGTGGACTTGTGCTCGCCGTCCTCCTCTCAGCCTAAACGCAACAACATCAATAAGCCTTATTTCTATTTGTTTATCAGGTCAACTTATTCTTCACCAATGTTCATCTTCTTCTACAGTGGCGCTTCTTCTTCTTCCTCTTCCCATCTCAGTCCACTCTTTGTTGGGTTTTTGTAATGAGATCTGCTTGTTTGCTCATTTTCCCTGAATTGGAATTTATGCATCTAAAAATTGGAATAATAATATTTGCGAGATATTGAAATTTGATGTCAAATTGTTTGATTTTAATTCACACATATAATATTAATTTTGTTTCGTGATTAACATTAGGTTTGGAATAAAAGTTTGATTTTTTCTGAATTGGAATTGATGTGTATTAACTGCTAATCAACTCATGGCTTTTATAAATAAAAAATCTATTATCACTTATTGAGCAAGTATTTGGTGGATGGTGGATGAGTTTAGGCGCCAAACATTGACAGGCTTGGATTTTATAGTTTATATAGAAGGTTTGGCATACTATCTTGCAGATTACACAATAGATAAACCATGACGCTGTATTGGCGGGAAAATATGGCTGCATTTGCTTATATATATAGATGTTTGTGGAATGTTGTCTGATATTTTCATCAGGTTGCTAGAAGATTAGGATTAGAGGTAATAGGAGCTCTATCTGGAGAAGAATGACCTTTTGCCTTTTGGGTTGAGGATTCACAATGTCAGGGGTACTGAGTGTAAGTTTTTCTCTCCTTATAGTTCACTTGGTTAAAGATCCTGTCAATTAGCTAATTCATGCTTACGACATGATATATGCGAAATTAAGAAAAGAAAATGAAATAGAATATGACTGTTATCCCTTGTGTCACTTCCCTGAGATAGCTTATTTTGTCTTTCCAATCAAAGGCATTTGTTTTTGGATTATGTGTAAACTAAATCACATGGAAATGTGGACAGTCAGGTTTGAATGGATCAAATTCAAATATTCCGGATAACACTGGAAGAGCTTTTGCAACTTCATTTTCTGCGCAATCAGGTTCCTCTGGAGCTGTCTTAAACCAGTCTGGTGGTATGCACTATAAATTGCTTGAGTTGAGATTTATTTCCAATACAGATGAATGAAGTAAATAATGTATTTTCTCATCAGCAGGTAATCTTCAGGGGCTTCACAATATCCATAATAGCTTTAACATGTCAAACATGCCTGGGCCTTATGCATCAAGAAATTCGGGAAATATTGGTGGTCTTCCAAATGGTGTCCAACAAGCTCCAGGAAGCGTGTCTAATGGGAGATATGCGATAAATAGTCTTCCTAATGCACTTTCTCAGGTAAATCTATATATCTAGATTTGGGATGAGATTAATAATTTGATATAGTCCTTATATTGTCCCAGGAATGGGTCTTATGGGCATGTTGATGCTATCTTTTTACCCTTTACTTATTAAAAAGTAATTAATTGATGATGACCTTTTGATGCAGCTATCTCTGGGAAGTTCACATGGACATTCAGGTCTTAATAATACAGGGGGTATGAGTAGTGATTGTTCAATTGGTTTACATATGCTGTATTCTGGCCCGGGTTTCCGAGGACTTTAATTGCTACAATTGAACGCTTTTAGGCCCAGGTGTGCTTCCAAATATGGGAAATACAGGGAGAATTACAAATACTATTGGTGGTCTTGTGGGCGGGGGCAATGCTTCAAAGGGTTCAAGTTCTACGGGCGTTGGAAACATCCCTGGTCTTGCATCGCGTTTGAATCTGGCAGGTAATTTTTGTTGTTTCTCGGTGCAATTTTCTGGTGGCTCTGACATCATGTATTGATCATAACCTAATTTGGAAATAAAAGGCATATATAGCAATGCAGTTATGTCTTGGAAAATCAAGCCTAGCTGGGGACTGCACATATACTATTCACTGAATTCTTTTACTAGTCTTTCAAATTTTTTTAAATCTAATGGTGACTGTTCATCATATGCTGGTATTGGATTTTGGAATGCTGTATCCATATTTGCTATATTGTGCTTGAGAGAAGTTTTGTTGAAATTATGGAATCCAAATCAGACTCTGTATCATTCTTTTTTCTTTAATACTATTGATTGACAGATTGATTTTTCAGCTCCGCAGGTGGTATCCATGCTGGGAAATTCTTATTCTGGTGCTGGTGTGCCACTTTCTCAAAACCAATTTCAAGCTGGGAATAATAATTTTAGTTTTATGGCATTACTAAATGAGTCAAATGCTCATGACAATGCTACTTTTGATGTAAATGACTTTCCTCAGCTATCAGGGCGTCCCCCTTCAGCTGGTGGCTCTCATGGTCAAATAGGTTAATTCAATTTAATAGCAAAATCAGTTATATGTGCCCTTTTGAAGTGGCAGAATAATTTATCTTTAAATGCCCTTGTTGTGAAGGTATGATGCAAAAGCATAACATCGGTTTTGGTCAACAGAACCAAGAATTCAGCATCCAAAATGAAGATTTCCCTGCTTTACCGGGATATAAAGGTACTTCAATATCTGTATTCCTCAATTTCCGGGATATGTTTACTATGGCTCTTTTGAGGGAACCAATACAATTCTAGACGGCTGTCCAGATGGTTTGTGGTGTTCTGTGTGATTCCATTTTCCTCAAAGTGATTCTTAATGACTATTATTTCTCATTAAATATCATATGCCTTTTATGGTATCAAAGATAGTATGCCACTGGAATACCTTTTATAATCTTATGATAATAGAAATTTTAGATTGATGTCAATAATAGTTGTAGTGTCTCCTTGACCAAGACAATAGCTCTCTCTCATTAAATATCTGTCCATTATGGTTAAGGGTCATACTCATTAGAACTTTCCATTTTTAGAATAAATTTTCACAAATGTTGGAAGTCCTTACTCATAGCTTGACTTCTGCTGAGTATTTACCCAATAGATACATGACTTTCATGATACTGGAACACTAAAATGGCTGTCTGGCTGAACTTATAGATTGAAATATTTCTTAGTAGGTGTATCTGCATTAGTAGAATAGATGTAGAATGTCCACCAGAGGAAGGGCATGCTAATTAGCCATTCAGGACGTAAAAGCAGACATTGAATTAAAAACATAGACTGGATGTAATTATAACATACATGGAAAGGCATGCTCCTTATAAAATTTTGACCATTACATATGCTGGATCTAGTTTTCTTTTTTGGATGGTGATTTTGTTTTGTTGGTTAGTGGTTTTAAGTGCTCCATATCCTTTCTGTTGATGTTTTCTGCAGGCGGTCTTAATGTTGGTGGTAGTGCTGAATATACCATGAATGCTCACCAAAAAGAACAGATCCATGACAGTATGACAAATTTAATGCAGCAGTCTCAGCAATTATCTGTAAATTACTGCACTTGAACATTTGTTTCATCTAGGACTTTGTGGATGTCACCTAATGGTTGGTTGCTTTTGATTTCCAGATAGGGAGGTCTTCTGGTTTTAATTTTGGTGGCTCATATTCATCACATCATCCTCAACAACATCGTTCTTCCTCAATAAATGGCACAGGGGTTTCCTATCTAACATCGGGCAACTCGGATCTTCATTTTCATGGTCCTGAGGTATGGGACAGCCTATGCTTGTTACTACTGGAACTAGCTTTTCTTATTTTATAATGTGATAAACATCATTTACCAAGGCCCATATAATAGGTCTGGCAATCATTGTTTTGGGACTTCTAATTGCTTGGGATCTTATGATCATCTTGTACAGCAGTATCAGCAATTTCAGCAGACCCAATCTCGTTTCATAAATCCATTTAGAGATAAAGACATGAAAGCCACGCCTGGATCCCAAAGTGTACCGGATCAATATGGGATGCTTGGTCTGTTAAGCGTCATAAAATTGGTAAATCCAGCTTTGACCTCTCTTGCTCTGGGACTTGATCTGACGACCCTAGGTTTAAACTTGAACTCTTCTGAGACTCTTCACAAGAAGTTTGCATCTCCCTGGTCTGATGAACCTGTCAGAGGAGAACCTGAGTTCAGTGTGCCTGAGTGCTATTATGCTAAACAGACTCCTCCTTTAAAGGTGAGATTACTAAGTTTTAGCTTCAATATGCAAGAATACTTGGTTTTATGACACTAAAAAAGCTCCTCCACAACCGAAAGCAAGATTGTCTATTCTTTTTTTTTTGTGCGTGCGCCGGGGGGGGGAGAATATTAATTGTTACCATGCTCTTTAAGGGTGTTTCATTTGTATTTGCAGCAAACCTATTTCGCAAGATTCCGGCCAGAAACATTATTTTACATCTTTTACAGGTACTGTGTTATCAGTTTCTCAGACAATTTAATAGTTGTAATGATCACACTAATTATGTAATTCTAATTTCCTGTTATAGCATGCCAAAAGATGAGGCACAACTTTTTGCAGCAAACGAACTGTAAGTTTCTGTATTCCTAATTCTTAGTCTTACTTTCCAGCTTTCTTCTCACATATTACATATGAATTTAGAAGTAAAATTCCCTTAATGCAAAGATAATAATGAAAGTTTAGTTGATTAATTACTTGTTTAGTGATGTTCCGTGTAACAGAAGTGGTAGTCAAAAGCATTATTGTGCAATATAATGTGCATCTGCTACCAAGCACTCCATATCTGTATTATTTCATCTTCATTATGATGTCTTCTCAAGTTCCATAAAAAGTAAAATAAGTTCATTAGCCGTGCAGCACCTTATAGATGAACCCCCCTGCTGATGTACATGACAGTTGAAAATCATGCGGAGAGTGATAAATATAGTTTGTTCAAAACTTCAAGGAGGCTTTACCTACTTGTATAAATATGAGTGGGCTTGCTTACACATAAAACAGGAAAATATCGTGTTATGGGATGGGCAAGTTTGCCACCTTTACAAGATTGTGAAGAAAGAGATTGAGTTGGAATGGTGATTTTCATAACACATGTAGGAGTTGGACACGTAAATTAATGAGATTCAGTACAACCATTAGCACCAGAATTTAAGTGATGTAAAGTGACAGGATGCTACGCTTGGCTGAATGGACTCTGTCATTAGTTAGGAGAACCTTGATTGCAGCTATTTTCTCTTTTCGATCTTAGTCACGCTTTAGATTGCCTTAAGCATATGTTTGACCTCTCAAGTTTGGATGTGGTTTTCCTTGGGAATAATTTAGATAGGGATTAGGTACATGCCGTCCCCTGAACCATTTCATGGGCTTGACACTCAAAACTTTCTTTTTGGTCCTATCTAACCACCCCCCTAAACTGTAAAAGATGGAGCAAGTAAGCTCCTTTGCAACATTGACTTAATAGCCATCAAGTCATATGTTGTATCACTTTTTTTGTTTCTTTTGTTTGTTGCATTATTTGTTCTTAAGATATAATGTAGGCTTTTAATGTTCTACCTTCAAATAATAAAGGAAAACTATATGATATTGGCCCAACATTTAAGATGTTCCCAAAAATGTCCCGATGTTTAAACTGTAGCATTTTGGTACCTAACGCCTAGATAGTGTCACAAAAATGTTTCAGAGTCACATGATTTCGGACGTGGAAAATCGACGTGTCATGGATTTCTCCACTTGCCACCTTGCTTAAAACGACATCACCCTCTTGCGTGGCATGTCAAATTTCTGAGACTGAAAAATGTGAAGCGGCATATTTTTGTGTTATTGTCTAAATGTTAGGTTCCAAAATGTTACATTTTAAATTTACATTGGGATATTTTTGGAAAATGTTTAAACATTGTACAAAAAAATACATTTTCCCAAATATTTACTATAACCTCTGACAATTTATTTCTTATAAAAATGATACTGATTTGTATCTAAAAAAAGACAACTAAGAATGATTAGAATTCTTCAATTTTTTTATTATGTTATATTTTTCTAAATGATTGGTTGATTACTTGTATAATATAAGGAAATAAAAAAATCTTTGTGTATTTATTATAAATTATTTTATATATATATAGTTTATATCATTTATAATGTTTTTCATTATATAAATAGTTTGATTCTTAGCTTTTGAATATACTAAACTATCATTTTATTTTGACTATGATATTACACAATAATCATATAATTCTCTACAAATACAACAATTTATATATATATACTAAAATAACTTTTAACTAAGTTGAGGATAGAGAATTCAAGAAAAAGTTCAATTATATTTTGGTTCTTGAATTTTATACACACACACACACATATTAATCATATGTATTCTATGTACATTCTTGTAACATATATAAATTCATAGTCATTCATTTTCTTTTATGCTTTTTATACATGCATATTCCTGATAGTTGTAGATTTATACAAGTTTAACCCGGGTTATGCTTTGGAAGAGGTTTAGAGAGAAATTATTGGCATTTTAATGTACTATTAGCAATTAGTAATTTGACACATAAAACATGTAAAATCTCTTAACTGTATTATATGAAACCACAATGCTAAGAAAAAGAAAAGAAAATGAAATAACAGCTCACTTAGCAGCTGAAAGTCAACTGTTATGGAGGGGCTCATTTGCTTATAGTTCAAGTTTTAGGTTCGACCTTGTGAGATACCTCTGGGCTATATTAATTATGTACCTTACCTTTTTTAGATGCCCGTTTTTGTTTAGAAACAATAAGAACTATTGAAAATCCGGGTGTTGGTAATATTAACAATATAAATAATGTAGCAATCATCCACACTTGCTAATTCCATTTGAATTCCACAAGTGCAACCATATACTTCATTTCAGAATAAGTACATATTTCAGTTTATTTATTGTTGAAGAATCATATCTGAACCCCATGTCTTTACAATATTGTTTCAGTTACAACAGAGGATGGTTTTACCACAAAGATCTGAGGTTATGGTTTACGAGGGTGAAGAATATGGAACCTCTTGTCAAAACAAACAGTTATGAGAGGGGTTGCTACTTCTGTTTCGATCCCAATGCGTGGCAAACAGCAAGAAAGGTTTGTAGTACATGATTTGAAATATGTTTTGGCTGTAGATGTTTTGTGTATGTTGAGGAATAAGTGGATGTTCCTCTTGTTGCAGGATAACTTCGTCCTGCAATATGAAATGGTTGAGAAAAGACCCGCGCTACCTCAGCAATAGCCGTAAACTTATTCTCCCGTCTCCCTCATTGTCTAATCAGTTTTTAGAATTAAATACATCATAACAGAGAGTATTATGTCAATTGCTATATCTTGTACTTTGAACCACACAGCCCCTTTTTCTAATTATCAAAGAAACAACATTTAACGCTCTCTTTACCTGAGCCGGAGGTAGAGAATGGTGTTCGATGGGTCGCCTCTCCGACATGTCATGATGTTAGATATGTTGCAGTGCAGAAGAGAGTAAATTTCTGTAATCTGATGCTGATATTGTGTTTTATTTGGCTGGATGATGTTGCAACTAGTCGTATATTTTAGAAAGAAAAGTCGTTCTATTATTGCAATTTCTGATGGAATAGTCTTACGAGTTATAAGGCAGCTACTACTACTAGTCTTATATATGTATTACTAAAAATGAATAAATTTTGTCATAATTTGAAGGAATTCTAGCTACAAAATATTTTTATCATATCATCATAGTAAATATAATGTAAATATTATCATATTTATATAGGGTTGTATTATCATCAAAACTAGTCTTATATATATAACTAAGACTTAATATCAACCATTAGATTAAGATATGAACGGATGGGATTATTCTTTCTATGATATCATTATCGACATAATAGAATATCATTATTCAGAGACAAATATATCATTATTCATCAATAAACTTATTATTATGCGTATGCCGATTTTTTCCATAAAAATCAGAATCTAGAATTTTTTTTCCCCATAAAAATAGCTTTAACTATAACCAATTTTTACATAAAATTACCCTAATAACTTTCGCCTATTAAAATAATATTAAAATCTATGTCACATGTCACGATTCGTTACCATCAGATCCAAAAGATATGCGGTTGAGATGTGTTATTAGTTCTGCATTAAAAATGAGTTTTGATTTGATTACGATTCTGTGTGTATATATCTATATATTAAAAAATCAGGATTCAAATTAAGGACATATATGTATATCAATTTTATGAGAATTCATACTTTTCAAATAGTAGTAATAGTTGAGTATAAGTGTATAACATTTAGGGAACTTTAACTATGAACAAATGCCTGCAAATAGTTTTAATTAGAAATAATTGAAAGTAAAAACCAGGATTGTAAAAGTAGGATAAGGAGTAATTTCTTAATCTCCTATAATGTGAAAGAAAAAGTATATTTAGGATTCAAAATTATTACATAACTTTTTGTAAGTGTGGATTTTTTGTTATTACCAAATACTTGTTTTTTTTTTTTCTGTGTCCTTAATCTATTTGACAGTGTAGAAACAACCCCTCCTTAGTCCTTACACGAGATTTTTAACTTTTTCTTATATTTTATTTCATCAGACCGGTATAAACTTCTCTTACGTATATTATATTCGAAAAATACATAAAGTGGGAACAAAAATAACAAAAATAGTAAAAACACATTTCTCCATTGCAAATACATGGTAAGAATGTGATCACCAACATTTAGGTGATTCAACATATATATGAGACAAAGACTTATACATATATATATATTATATAATACACATACCAGCATCAAACAACCTTTTCTTTTCCTATTTCTCTAATATTCCATTTCCTGGCAAAACTTCCATACTTTCTTGGAGCAAAATTTCCTTTCATTTGGAGGAGAAGATGAAACCAATCCATTTTGCATTTCCAATTTTGTTCAATCTCTTTCAGAAATTTGAATGTGAAATCCATTTGGAAACTGCAATCCTGGAGTTCTTAGAATATTTCCTCCTTTGATTGGATCCCATCTGTTGCATTAAAAATAAATAAAAAAATCTCACTTTTAGTCCAAAATTCTATCTGTAAAAGTCCATTGAGCCCACATGAATACTACTCAAACGTTCTTCTTACTTGTATTTGGTCACGAGGCAATGCAGAAACACAGCCATTTGCACCTTTGTGAAGTCTGTTCCCACACAGAACCTCATGCCGCCTCCGAACGCCATGAAGTTCTTCGAGGCGCCAGTTGTGTCGACTCCCTGCACGTTTTCACGATTAGGACTAGTCGGATATATATAGAGTAGTGTTACGCTACACACACGTGTGTATATACTTGCCTCCCACCGCCATGGATTGAAGTCGAGGGGGTCCTTGTACTTGCTCGGGTCCAAGTGCACGGCCGGGGGGCATACCATCACGGCCCACCCGGCTGGAATGGTGTACCCTACACCACGAGAAACAACGGTCACCTCTCCAATCTCGTGTTTCACTACTATCAATGCAAGTACAACACACACGCAACACACAGTGTTAGGTCAAAATGAAAGCTGATCCACACCTTTAAATTTGGTCTCTCTCAATGTCTTCCTGAAAATCCCTGGCACTATATTTGCTAGCCTCACTGTTTCATTGATCACCTGCACTTCCAAATTCCAAATTCTTTAACTAAACTCAAACACATCAATCACAACATTCTCATGGCAAATCATACACACACACACACACACCTGAAATGTGAATTTCATAGACTTGTAGTCACTCCATGTTAGTCCAGAATCTGCATCTCCCTTCTGCCTAAGAATCGCGTCGTGCTCCTCCTATATTGCAATCAAGTAAGCTAGAGCAATGCTACTAGAATTGTACCAAATAGTTTCAAGAAAACAAAATGAAATGAAGTGATGTGGAATGAACTAACTCACCCTCATTTGCTTCAAAACCAAAGGATGATCTGAGAGAAACTTAGTAGCAAGAGTGAGAGCCAAGGAGGTGGTCTCAAAGCTAGCAAAGAGCAACACAAACATCAAATCCAAGGCAATGGCCTCTGTTAGCACTGTGTCCTCCCTCTGAAGCTCCTCCAACACATAGTCGAAGAAATCACCCTGCACTTTCCTCGGCCTCTCCCGTCTCTCCTGCAGCATGCTCTTCAGCACCCTCATCGCCTGCTTCCTCCCCTGATCATACATCAAAACACAACTCATTTCATCGTCAAAATTTTCTGCACAATCAAGATTGCTAGCTGCAAAAAGTATACCTTTAAGCATTTGTGATAGGCTGTGCCAGGGATGTCAAGAGGAAATGAGATCAACCCTTGTATGAAAGCTACAAAACTTTTTCTCAGATTCTCAGACGATGTTTCTGAATCATAACTGATCAGCTTCTTTGCTGTGAGATCAAAGATCATCTGCAAAACAAAAGCAACAAAAATGAGTGGAATTGAAGCAAACACCACTAGACTTGATTGATCTTGATCATTCCCCTCATCATCACCTTTGCAGTTGCTTCCTTGACATCAACAACTCCCTCCATAGACCATCTCTTCAAGCTCACATTGGCGGCCTGGTCGACTTCTAGAAGCATCTTCTTCAAGCTCTCCGGGCCGAAGAGCTTGAGCACCATGTTCTTGAGGTACTTGTACATGAATCCATGCAATGAGCCCACATTCTGCCTCCCAAAAATCTCAGTGAATGTGTCTGGATACCAGCTCTGGAACAGCTGCCCCTCCTGCTGGAAAACCAAGTAGTTGAGATCTGCATCCGTCGACACTATCACCGGCCTCCCCACCAAGCTAGTCTTGAACACAGGTCCATACCTGATTCATTGGAAGCACCAGCATTGTCACATAATTACTTCACAAAACATAATCTTTTTTATTCTTTTCCCATCAAAGGAATTTCAAGATTGATTGCCTACCTTTGCATCCTGTCCTTGACAAAAGGAGGAATTCCAAAACTAGTGTTTTGAGCAAAGAAGCTGAGGGATTCTCCAAGAAGTGGCCATCCCATTGAACCAGGTGGGAGGGCTCCATTGCACCTTGGATTCCTCCAGCTATAGAGCCAGTTTAGCAAGGCGATGATCGATATGACTATGATGTAGACAAGTGGTGGAAACATTGCAATTCTTGATGATGATGCAGATTACGTCTTCTTCTTCTTCTTCTTCTTGAGAGAAGAGAGAGAGAGAGAGAGAGAATGGTGAAAATGAAGAATGAGGTATGTTTCCAGGAAGAAGGGATGAGAGAGAAGGGGAGGGGGGAGACAGAAGTTGCTGTTATGTATGTGATATTAAAATGGGAAGAGTGGCTTAAATAGGGAGGCAGAGAATCTGGAACTAGTTTTAAATAACAGAAACTATACTTAAACCACTTTTTCTACAGCAACTCCTTATCCTTTGTCAACACCTTCATAGAATATGTCTCAAAGCCTAGCTAGCATGACGGTGAACCCTTGCACTTCAAGGATACATCTCTCTCTCTCTCTCTCTCTCTCTCTAAATATATACATATACACACATATATGTATATATACTTACGCGCTAATGAGATGCATCACAAATATAAACTATAAATGATTCATGTAGATGCGTCATGGGATATGTATAACATCAAGTTTGAACATAAACTCAATTATACAT
Organism: Monilaria moniliformis; assembly: GCA_034509125.1. Classification (NCBI taxonomy): domain Eukaryota; kingdom Viridiplantae; phylum Streptophyta; class Magnoliopsida; order Caryophyllales; family Aizoaceae; genus Monilaria; species Monilaria moniliformis. Next base: position 22,582 of record JAYDZE010464229.1, read on the forward strand.
AGCCTTTTAGCTTTCAAGGCTTTACAATTAATTAAATATAGTATATTTGAGTAAATTTGACTTGCTATATATTAATTAAAAGAAATATTATTGGTTCTAACTGTTTACATGCTTCTGACCTACTTGGTAGGAAACAAGCATATGGAACAATACTTCACAAGAATCTGAAGGTTGTCAGCTTATTTGCCAATATGTCTTATTCTAAATATAGGGTCACCTTCTTTCTATAAGTGCACCCTTTAAATAATAAGAAAATGATGCACACTCCGATCCATACATCTAATCTTGATTAATAAATTCTAATTAAAAAATCATAAATCTTATAAATATTAATGAAATCTAATCAAATTTAATTAATGAGATGCACCCAACATCTGAATGTACACAAGTTTTTACTTAAGAATACATGCCATTTATATCACATGTCGCGCACATATAGCTAACCATAAGTATCTGTTTGCTTATCTTGATAGATATCTTTAGACCCGACTCGACTCTTCTCGACTGTGTCTGAAGTGCGAGTTTTGAACCCAAAACCCGTCGAATGGACCATGGAAAGGTTGCGGAATTCGGCCAAATCGAAACCCACCCTCAAAGTCAAACTTGTATTTGGAACAAAATTAGATCTAATCCTAGATCTTCTGTAGCTGTACATATATTTTCTCGTATCCTATTCTGAATCTTAATAGCATCAGCATTGATACTAAACGACGTTGTCTTCTAGATTTTCATACAACTACTGTATCAAGAATTTGTAAGAACTGTTTGGTTGTTTAGGATTTCTCTAACATCCCAATCTATAGCTAGGTCACATTTATTCAAATGTCATAGCCCTTTGAGCCACGGGCTTAGTTAAGGTCGTTAGGTAGGTTTACTGTGGATCATGGGGTTTATGTTTCCTTTAATTACCTACAAGTAAACTTTGACTACAATATAAGTGACACGAGACCATATATTTTAAAGGGTGCTACCTGACTTATTTCAATTTTATCAGGCGGACGCGGAAATCTATTTTGGTAGGGGCTATGTAGTCGAGTTTGAAATGTTGAGACAATTATTTTTATATGTTTCGTTGTGATGATATGAGCCTTTGCACAATGATTAACACAAAATACCGAAATTTTGACAATGTTATACGAATAAAAAAAATAATTTTTTGGGCTTTGCAGGGGCTTGAGTCTCTTTTTGTATATATGTGTGTTCGCCATTGGATAGAATTGGAGCGTAAGACGAAATGCCGTTTATAGTATAGTTATCGATTGAATATCTCTGAGATGAGAAATGAAATACTATTTCTAATATAAGTTACTATGTGAATATATTGGGGTGGAGGTAGATATGTAAAATTAGGGTGCCAGATAGAATATCGTTTCTAATAGAAGATGTATATACACATACATACATGGGCGGACCCAATAAGAAATGGGAAGTGGCTTAACCCTGTCATTTTTTTAAAAAAAATTGTGGAAATGATTGAAAGTTGTTTTTAGCCTTTACTGAGCCAATGCCTCAAAGACTGAAAAGTCGGAAGTTGGAGAATTTCAACCCCTATCAACATTTTTTCTGTGTCCGCCACTATATATATATATATATATATAGAATATATTTGAAGGGGTGATTTAGGCAGTAATTAAGGCTCTTTTGAGAGAGAGCAGTGCACAGTGATCAAGAAACTTTGTCTGGTGATTGTTGTAGCAATCCCCTTAACACTCGTGTGCAGATTGACCATTTTTACTATCAAAGGGACATTCAAACTTGAAATATTCAACTATTTAATTCTACTAATTTAAATTTAGTGAAATGTCTAAAATACCCTTTGAACCCTTGTTCAAATGGCTAGAAAATGTTGCCGGGAGCTTCATTGAGCTTAAAGTGTTATATAGTTGTAATTGGATCGTTGATTTGAAAACGAGCGAGTATTATTAGTATCCCCAACTTTTGCGACATTCTGAACAATATCTCAAACTTATGTTTATTTTTCTAAAATCCCAACTTTCGCGATTTTTATAAAAAAGTCCCAAAACCGAGAATCCGGCGACAAAATGACGAGTCACACGTAGCCGGATACTCGTGTGAACTTTATATATGGATTTTTTTCCCATTTCTACAATTTTTCCGTCGATTCAAATTTTCAATTTTTTTTGTTGTTGCTCAAACCTAATTTTTAGTTGAAAAGGTTCGAAAAATCGTGAGATTTCAGTGAATTTTGCTTCAAAGGATGCTTGTGATCGACAATTTCATGATTACTTATGAAAAAAAATAATGAAAATTTCATGTAGTCTTCGAGAATTACTCTTAGGCTATCCATAATATAGTTTTATTTTAAATTCTATTTTCAGTCACATTTCTACTTTTCAGCTACCACTTCATTAATCCTATTTTCAATCACAATACTTCCAATATAGCCCCAAAATTTCAGCCTCAAATTCAGCCATAACTTTATTTTCTTATTTTTTTTATTATTCTCTAATTTAATATAATTATTTATATTGCGATATTAGTTAACTTAAAATAAATGAATAAAACAGTTTAAAAAATTACTTAATTAAAATTCAAAAATTGTATTAATTAAATATAAAAAATTACATAATTTAAATTCCTAAATATAGTGGAAAATGAGAGGAAGAAGAGTGAAATGAAATGAGAATTGTATTTTGGAATGAGAATGACTGATATGAGGATAAATGTTTATAGAATAAATAAACCCTGAACCCCCACCCCACTCCCTTGATGGCGTGGTCAATGAGGGTTGACCAGTCAATAAGAAAATTACACACATTAATATTAAAATAATAAAATTTTAAAAAATAAAAAAAATATAAGGTTACGGCGCCTGCAATTCATGCAGCGTCGTCGGAGGAACAACCGACGCTGCACCTGATCGCCTCTCTTTAGCCGCGCGACAGGCGGCCGCCGCACGCCTCCTGTAGTGGCATCGTCCGTCTGTCCTCAGTTGCAATGCAACCGGCGGCCGCGTATGTGGCGTCGTTGCACATGCCCTTAGTTGCAATGGCGGATTTAGAAAACGTTAATCGTGGGGTCGGCATGCAGTTTCTTCATGTCTTTTCATTTTTAGTTTTACCTTCCACAATAATACTCGCATATATTTCCTTGTTCTACCACAAAATTTCCCTCGTAATATATATAATTTTGTGGCAGTGCTGCCACATGTGGGGTCGACAGCAATTCAAAAGATCGAATTTAATGGAATTTGTCGATACTCGTAAGCTGACGATGGGGTCGGTCGACCCCGCCCGACCCCACCTACATCCGCTGTTGCCCATAACTGATGATATGAGCATGTAGTAAAAGTTTTGCACCCATGACCGAGTAAGCATTCATATTTCATAAGTAAAGTCCAGGTTAGGTTACTTTTGTTATTTGTTCAATTTCTTTATTTAGTTTCACTTATTTCTGTTTTAGCTTATTAACCAACGCGAATATTGTGACCACACCCAACTTTTAGTAACACTGGAGAAACAAAAGGAAGGTACTTATCAACTCCCTGCAAGTCGACCCTATTCTTACTGCTATTTATATAGTTGTGGGCGTAGGCTACAAATTTATTTTGCGTGTGCTAACGACGGCCACGTCAGTCCTCCTCCTCCTCCTTCTTGTTATTCTCGTTCTTCTTCTTGCTCCTCCGCCATGCCACCACCATCATCGCTCATTGTCAATAACATTTTCGTCGCTGGTCAACGCCGATGTTGTAGTTGCCATTGCTAGTCGCCGCCGCTTTTCCCTGCACCTATCTCTAATACTCCTTAAATCCATTTTCCTGTCTCTGTGTGTACATAACATCCTAATCCTCCAAAAGCCTTAGCCTTTCTCTATTATCATCAACATTTTCAGCATCAATCCATTACTTATAATTACCACACATACCACGAAGGAATTGGGGGTCTGACCATTTGAAATCACGAGTAAGAGGGAGTGAAAGAATCAAAATAACCAGCTAGTTAATTTTATGATTGCACTTCTATTAAAGTTTTTAAAATATAAAGTTTCCAAAACTATAATAGCGTAACATATGTAGGATAACCGTCATTATTGTTAACATATCGTAATATAGGAGTTCAGTTTATTAGGGCAGGATATATTAGTGCCATGGCCCATGAGGCCTTCACAAGTCAAAAGTGGATGGTCTCGTATTAGATGGATGGGGTTCACATTTAATGGTGTGGTTATAGGAAATTGGTACACGTGTTCGATCTAATTTCTAAGTGATAGTAGTATTAATTATCAGATAATGACTCAAGTTACACCGAATTATTACAAAATTTAGGTAGATCGACTACGTTTTCATATCAGTTACAGTTTTATAAAATAAAACATGCATCTTTAATTGCGAGTGAAAGTATTCCAACCGATTCAATTGCCCATTAAATATTAATACAGAATGATCATAATAATTATTGGATTTCCTTCTAAAATAATAACAACAGCAAAAATAACAACAACAATATTATATAATAATAACAATAATAATAATAACAACAATGACGACGACGATTACGGGCTTATTACCTGCCAGAAATAGTAAGTTCAATTTTCAGTTTTTAACTTTCCATTTTTATATATTAATTTTAGTCAATATTATAATTGAATACTCAATATGTTAATTATATCATTAATCAATTTGTTTATCTTTAATTATATTACTTATGATATTACTAATTTTGCTATAAATTAATCTACTTAATTAATACAATATGTTCAACTACCGTGATTTGAGCTCATAACATAAATTGGTCAATAACTGCACAAATTAGTCAATGTATCTCTTATATATATTAATCTATTCTATCTATTAATTGATATATATACATATGTATTTTAATATATATTTAATATTATACTGTTTTGTAATATATATGATTAAACATATACATGTTTTATATAAATATATGTATATGTTAGCATTAGTTAATGTCCTCCCTATAATCACGTCATCGAAATTATGTCAAATAATAATTGCTACAATTAAACATTATATACATGATTGCACTAGATTAGTTAGTTCCTTGAAATTCGATTTTATATTAACTACAATTGATAGTATCCATATATATTTTCTAAACATTCAATCAGTATATGTGTTGTATATACATTGGCTTGAGCCTTTCGCTACGGGGCAGATGATTCTATCCGGAAAGCGCCTTATGAATTTGTGATGTGGAAATTGTTGATGATCATGTAAGCAGAAAATTGTTAATTAACACAAGCTGATGCAGCTTCTGATCTCGTTCGGATTCTCTCTCCACTTTCGCATGAGATGATTTGGGCTCATGTTCTTGGTTTTTCTCCTTGACTAAATGTCATGATATATTTTCTTGTAGACCAAAATTTGTGGATCCTTAATATGCTAATATTATATACATGTAGATATAAATTATCATAAAAAATTCTGTCGAGTCCTAGAAATACTATCTGAAATATTATTTAGATTGCAGCTAATAGAATCAAAATTATTTTCATTAATGTTATCCCATTAACTTTGGTATTATATACTACTATATGCGAGTGAACTTCAAATTTAGTCCTTAGAGATTGGACTAAATACAAATTATCTCACTGGAAATAGAAATGCACATTTCAGATATCTGAAAATGGAGGGTAATATCATTTCATGTCTTTTTCAACTTTTTAGTATAAATTTATTTTATTTTCGCCCCTAAACCTTTAAAGGATATACTTTGTATATTTCCAAATTCCACTTTTTCTTGGCTAATTCACTCATAGCACTTTTCTTGACTGATTTGACATAAAGTTACTGACTTGTTCTCTTGATTCCTTTTCCCACTTATTAGATTTAAATGTCAACTTATTAAATCTAAAATGTTTCTAATTTAGTTATACTACACTGCATCATCCTAGTTTCTATTGCATTTTAATTTCAACTATATGCACTTTGATTACGTGATTTTATCATACACAAGTATATATAGTATTTGTTATGCAAGGTCCTGCTACGTGAAAAATAAATACATTCAAATTCAAAATCTCAATTATCTCAAAATAGACTAAGCATTTGATTCTTTAATAATTTCGATTCTTTAATAATAATATACAATGTAATGTATTCTCTGAATTACTTAATATCCAATTAGCACTAAAATTGTTTGAGATTACCTATTTTTGGGAAGCCAAATTGTTTTTCATAGGCTCCCATTTTAGTGTCGACCTATGACTCTAGAATGTGATGTTATTTGTTTCATGCAAACAAAAAAATAAAATAAAATAAAATAATATATAATGTGAAATTAAATAGATAAGGTAAGGAATTTTAGTTAGGGGTGCTTAAACGGTTAATCGGTTATCGGTTAACCGGTAACCAAATAGATTAATGTCGGTTATTGGTTAACCGATAACCGTTATTTTCGGGTACGGTTCGGTAACGGTTAGGGTTTTTTTATTATGTCAGTTCTCGGTTAGAACCGATAACCGTTCGATTTAACCGGGGGAACCCATTACATAATTCAATTTAATTACACTATTTTTTTTATTTTCAATTTCAGCCCTAAATGACTAAATCTAAATCTAATCAAGTAAATAGTAATCCCTAATTCTAAAATCAATCACCCACTGCCACTGCACTGACCCACCCCGCATGTCTGCGCGACACCCTCCCAGCTCCTCCCTCTCCCTCCGCGGCTTCGCAAATCACCTCTGCCCGGTCTCACCTTTCACGGTAAGGTGACCTAAGGACCGCTGCCACCGATAGAGCTTCTTCTTTCTGCCGATTTACCATTTGCAGTCACTTAATTAGAAATTGGGTTGTCTTTTTTTATAGCATTTGAATCTACTGTCTTCTTTGTTGGGTCTGCATATGCCCTCCTGCCATAGACCACGGTAACTGCTCTTCTCCAGGTAAGGTCTGCACTCTGCAGCATTTCGTTTTCATCATTTGCATGCAATTGGTTGTCGCTTGTAAGCGTTCAATGGATTTGGAGTATAAGTTTTTATTTCGTTGTTTCTTCAATTTCGACTGCGTGAATTTCTTGTACTTATTTGGCTCCTGGGTAGTAATTTATTCAGTCAAATGTTGATTATAATAATGTAAATTATGGATGAATTATTTGATTGATTTCGAGACTTCATAATTGAGATTTCATAAAGCATATTCGTCTCTTACTAGTTCTTCAAAATCTAGTATTTATTGGATGGTTCTTGCGGATTTTTGTTGCTGGACTAATTGAAGGAGGATATAAGAGAACATTGAGTGAAAAATTGCACACACATCACCATTTGGAAAAGACACAAAACAAGAAAAGAAAAACAAGGGTTAGCTGAATGAAGGAGAATTGTCTATTTTACTTTCGAAAATTGTATCATCGCCTTCCCATTTTAGTCTTTTTCAAATTGCAGGAACTTTATTTTGGACATTAGTAGCTTTGAATTCTGGAAGAAATTATGAATTGAAACTATTAATTCATTGTTTTTAACTTTTCCTTCTTAGCTTATCATTCTGCTTTTGATTTCATTCCAGCCTAGCTAGGTGGACAAATGATTTCATTATGCAAATTAAATTTTTTGAAGGGCCATTTGTTGATCGGTTAGTTCGATTAACCGACTAACTGATCGCTTATAAGTTATAACCGATTGGTTAGTCGGCTAACCGAAATCAAAACGGTTCCGGTTCCGGTTATACAATAGGGCGCTCATATTAGTCGGTTAACAGACGCGTCGGTTCGGTTACTAACCGAACCGACCGTTTAAGCACCCCTAATTTATACAAAACATTGAGACACAAAAATTAAAAGAAGCAATGACAATAATTTATTTGTTTATTTATTTATTTTTCATTTTTTCTCTAGTTAGCGCCAGACATGCCCAGACATAACCACACATGTCTTCACATAAAGGCCCATTTATTTGGCATTCTGTTTTGAATAAATAATTTGATTGCTGATTTTTAATTTTATGTATTTGTTTGATTTTTGTTTAATAAGAAAAATAATAAGAATACTAAAAATAAAAAATAAGGAAAGTGTTGTATTCTTTCATATTCAGGTATATATAATAATTATTATTATTGATATTATTATTATTATGTTCGCATTAATAACTTATTAACAGTGGCGGATCCAGAAGTGGAAAACGGAGGGGGTAGAATTAGTTGCGTTATGCTAAATTTTTCAGTATCTTCTTCTTCGGGGCGGGCTGGCGGCTAAGGAAGGTGGCAACTATGACAGTTTTCTGGCGGGGGTAAGGGGAAATTGCCCGTTGGGAGGGGGGGGTCGGCCGCCTCCTCCGGTTCCCCCTGCATACGCCACTGCTTATTAAGAAAATTTTAATGTAATTTTTAAAATTATGATTATACACTCTAATTATCCGTATGAAATGAACCCTCATATATTAGACCTCGACGCTGCGGTAATAAAATGCTAAACAACTGCCCGTCAAAAAAAAATTGAAGGAAAAGGAAAGAAAAATGCTAAACAACGTCCAATTAGCCTGCACGGGCCCGGCGTGCAAATCATGGTAAAATTTTAGAATGGGCTTTCGATTATGCAGCCCAGCATAAGGTTAGGGCCTACTTACATATCAACCAAGAAGCAGAACCTTCGAATCATGATATTCCTTTGGAATATTTTCAATACTTTATTATAATTTTCTACGGCACTAATTGTAGGGTTATAACCAATAGGCACATAAATGTATAAAAGTAATATTCATTAAATTAGGGACTAGATAGAAAAAAGAAAGAATAGGACTTTAATGTTTGATTTGTGATAGGGGAGAGAGAGTCTGTGTGCATTATTTTAACATTTTTTGTCTTATAAATACACAATAAATACACACTTTATTATAAGCATCTTCAAAAGATCGTCACAACTTGAAATTTCTTTTTATTGTAACTCGTACGTGTAATTAAAAATGAATAGTATTATTGATAATATTTGAACTTGATATCTTTCGTCTTAAGAATACACATTTTATAACAAACATCTCCAAAAGATCGTCGCAACTTGAAACTTATTTGGAATCAGATCTTTTGAGTTCAAAAAGCAAAGAATTTCACCTGAATTTGCATTGAATTTCATGGCAGTTTCTGGAGTTGTCAATCATGTGAACTCTACCTCCATTATTATGGTGCAATTAATTGAGATTGGACCATTGTTTTATGGTTAAAAAATGTTGTAATCTTGTTGTTCTTGCGTAATGCACGTGGCCACTTATACTTCTCTATTTCTTATGCATATTTATTGATCTGATCTTACCAGAATTAATTAATAAGTATTTATTAAATGGAATCTTACTTACAAAATAATACATACACGCTATTTTTGTTTTTATTTTTGCTAATAATGCAATTTCTTTTAATTGGTTTGCCGACTCTAATGCATAGCGAGTTATGTATTTTGTAATTATTAGACATGGAATGAAAAATTATCCAAAATAAGTAATGGTGGCACATTTGTCTTCATCTTCAGTTAAAAATAAAATAAAATGAAGTAGTTAGTTAACTTTTTATGAATTAAAATATAATAATAAAAGCCCCTATATAATAATAAAATTCAATTAATCATAACTTCAAAAAGTAATAACAATTTTTTTAAATAAAAAAAGTAATACTAATTTTGATAATATCATAATATTATGTGAGTTACAAATCAAAATTAAAAACATAATCACCTAATAGCTTATGACATGAGATATATTCTTATATAAGAGAAATAATGAAATAAAATTGAATACTAGGATGACAAGAAGTATATAAACTATAATAGAAATTAGCAACATACAATATGGAAAATTTACATTTCTGAATTATTATAGATATGATATAAAAAATTCTTAATTATAGTTAATTGTATATTAAATTAATTATATACTCTCTTTTTTTTAAAATGTTGGGAGGCCCCATGGGGCCCAGGGTCCAATGTGGCTCCGTCCCTGACTAGTTACTTTTTTAATTGATTCATTATAAAAATGGAACATTACTTCCCCCCATCAAGTTTCAATTTTTCAAGTTACGTGAGATGGTTTTTTGAAACTTTATTTGTTGCTAAATGTGACATAAGACAAATATTTGATGGCAATGTGTTGGTTAAATAAACCAGAAAGTCTGCACGTTAAAAATAAAATTATAAAAGACACCTAAAGCAGAATATTTAATTCAAGCTTGCTCCCACGCAACTGTTTCTTCAACTTTAATGCTCCAGCAAATTAATGAACGCCAAATCACAAAACGAATAATCCCATTTCAATTCAAACAGCGCAGCTTATAGTAAAAAACTAAGCCAATATCCGATGCAGAACCAGATTTCTTGGTCAATTAGTAAGTTCTCTTTTCGTTTCATCTTTTTAGGGATTCTTGGGAAGAAGGGTGTTCTGGGATTGAGATTCTCTGTTTCTTCTTAAATGGGTTTTTGATAAAGTTGTGTTCTTTAATGTTTCAGATGGAAGATGATGAAGAAGAAGTATTTAGGTTTTGCTGGGTGTGATCTTGTTTGTGTATCTGTGTGTACTTGTGTATGTCTGAAACATTCCAAGTTTGAATTTTTGTTGTCTGAAAATGGCTGTGAAAGGTAAAAGGGATGGTCCCATAAGCCCTGTGCTTTTCAAATTTGGTGTGGCTTTGGCTTTTTCCCTTGGTGGGATTGTCTTTACTTTTCTCAGAAGCAAACGAATTATGCTTCCCAAACCAAAACCTTCACCGCCTTCTCCAGGTTTTATATCTTTCTTGTATTCCATTCTTTTTTTCCTAGTCTAGTAATTCAGCATCTAATTTATAGGGGTGACTGATTTTTGTTTCTATGTCATATTTAGGTAAGGCTGATACAGATGTTGGGGCTGATCACCGTGCTTTGAAGGTACTGCCTAATCTTCTTCTATTGTGACACGATTAATAGATTGTTGCAATGAATTGGTGTTTTTATTTGTTTATATATGGTTTAGATTGTAGTTTATAGTATGTAAACTAGCTCTATTCTTGATTAGTGAACAAGTATTCTTATTGATGTGAGTTGAATCTCATTTCCTGTTGCTGATTGTAATTGCTGGATTAGCTTTATATATTTGTATGTTTTGTTTTGGTTCTTTGGTTGTGATAATGAAGTTTCCAATTTCTTTGATGTCTTATATAATATTTTGTAATTAATTGCAAACCAATTAGTGATCACGTCCTTCCCTTGTAGTTGATTAAGATATACAACTGCTTTCTATTTTAAGTAAATACAACTCTTCCATGCAGAAGTTAACCATCCCAAGAGTTCCTTCTCAGAATTCTATGAGTGACATATCCTCTAGTGAGGGTAGAAGTGTTGGAGATAGAGACGGATTTCTCTTCCATGAGCTGGATCAGCTCGTAAAGGAATATGACATGGCGACAGATGATGCTTCCCGGAGGAAGAGTGGACAGTTTTTCGAACCCAATGTTGAACCAACTGAGGAAAATGAGAGAGAGCTCAGAAGCTTAAGGAGTAAGGTTCAGATCCTCGAAGAAAGGGAGAAGATCCTCGAGAATCAACTGCTCGAGTATTATGGCCTTAAAGAACAGGAAAAGGCTGTGTTGGAGCTCCAAAACCGGCTGAGAGTGCACAATATGAAGGCTAAGCTCTATAACCTTAAGATTGAGTCCTTGCAGTCGGATAACAAAAGATTGCAGGCTAAAGTGGCTGATTATGAAAAGGTCGTTGCAGAGCTTGAATCTGCGCAAGCCAAGATAACACTGCTGAGGAAGAAGCTTAGGTTCGAAGCTGAACAGAACAGGGAGCAGATCTTGAGGCTACAAGAAAGAGTGATGAAGCTGCAGGATCAGGACACGAAGGCTGTTGAAGCTGATCAAGATGTGGAAACACAGTCACACGAATTGGAGAAGGAATTAGAGGAGACGAAGAGGTATAATCAGAGCTTGAAGCTCGAAAATTTGGAGTTGGCTCAGCAGGTAGAGAGCTTACAAATGCTTGCTAAATCTGCTTTAGATGATAAAGAGGTATAAATTCTTGTTTACAATAATAATCTGATGCTATTCATTTCATCACTGGATTATGAAATTTCTATATGGATTTATTTGGATGTTTCAACTTTCAACCAGGTTCAAGCACTTAAAGAAGAGAGTCAGCTTCTAAGACGACAAAATGAAGATTTCA
>JAYDZE010464230.1:0-16100 GCA_034509125.1 Monilaria moniliformis
TTTCATCTCCCTGATGATCTTACAGAGGTGTTCTGTCGTTGCCAGCAGTGTACATGCTTAATGTCCTTTTCATTCTTGTGGAGAATCCTATTATTCTTATCTTCCTTTTCTTATATGTTCCTTTCCTATCGATACAGGAAGAAAAGTTGGAACCTATAAAAAACACCATGGATGATCCCAGGATTCGGCTTTTGAATAGATTGTATGCTAGAAAGAGGAAAGAACTAAAAGAAAGAGAGAGGTTGAAGGTGATGACGTCATTGTTTTTACAGTGTCATGTAATCCAACCACTATTACTTTTAGGCTTCTATACCACAGTGAACAGAGATGTTCAGCTTCGATAAACTGCTTGAAAGTGGTTATTCAGTATGTGATACTTGAGACTGAGACAGTGGCTTTAATGTGTTCTTTAGAATGTTGAGATTGAAGAGGAACGTGGGGATGAGCGTTCAGTTGATGACTTGTTATCATTTATTAATGGAGGCGGTGAAGGTATTAATTGTTAATTCACTAATTCACTTCTGAAAAACATTTAATTTATTTATATTCGACATAGATCTTCCATTCCGTTAGAAGATTTTGAGTTCAACTACCGTCCAATTCATAATCGTTACCTGCAGAATAATACATGAATCACTCAGAAAAATAATTTATTTAGACCTCAGGTCTAGTATATAATGTGAAGGTAATTAGGGTGTGATGTAATTAGTGTTCCTAGCATTTATGTCTTGCTTGTAGCGCCTCAAGTTATGATGAAGTGCAAATGAGCTCCCCATACTTTCTCCCCCTCCTATCCCTTATTTATCATTTTAGGGTGGGCATTTAATATGTAACTTTTGCAGATTCTAAGGGGACTAGAACTTCTAAGAATAAAAAGAAGAGCCGTAAAAGGAAAGATCTCAGGACTGCTTCTTCAAACTGCACGAGTACTTCAAACAATACCTCTTCTTCAAGCCATGATGTAGATGTGAACAAGAAGGTGGGAGCCCTTGTAATTTGCATAGTTTTTGCTTATGGATTCATACTGCTTATTGATAGCCTGTGTCCTCTTTCAGCTTTGACTTAGGGCAACGGCTGTAGGTATCAATGCCTCATTTTTCTAACTTGTTTTAGCTGACTTTCCTTATGTGCTGCAGGAAACAAATGAGCTTCTTTCTGAGTCTGGTAATCCTTCATTACATAACAAGCTTCTTAATGATGTTTGTAATGCAACTAAGTTGCTCGACATTGAAGATGACGGATTAGCAGCTGAAGATGAGTTTGATGGGATTGATCCAGCATTAAAAGAAAAACTTGATAGGTACATTTATTGTCTTCAGTGCTTTTTATAGATCACAGTGAACTCTACATCAGAAGCTATGTTGTCACAATAAGGTTGAAAGAATAAAATGATGGGTGCCAAAGTATTTTGCATCCTGCTTGTTCCCTCGTCACTATCATTAATTAGTATAACTGAGTGGTGCAGCTGCGTGCAAGTGTTTATCTCTAAGCAATTTGCATATATTTTATTATTGGACAAACATCTTATGCGAAGCTGGCCCATACTTAAAATCTAGAAATAATTTATCCGACTACTTAATTATAGGCTCTAGCAAGGAGAAAGAGAATTTGCCACAATTTACTCCATACTTAAGGCAAGATTGGTACTTTTTCTGGAGTTATTTGAACCAACAGAGTTGCACACGTGCATGGGCATTAGGTTATCAAATTCCTTTAAAATAAAATTATTTTATCCTTCTGATGAGACATGCTCTGCTGTCGCCGTGTTCTTATTCACTTAAGCTTTGCTATTACTAAGTTTATTCTATTGGAAACATGTGCTTCGTGCTTTTATGCTATCACTTGTTTGAAATTAAAAGCAAGTAGTTTTTTTCTGTCGCATTTTGAATTCATTTGCCAACTTTTTCTAATATTGCTCCCACAGACCTCCATTTAATGAAATCTAGGAGTTTCATTTTCGGGCTTGTTTGTGTTTATGGTTATATGATCTAGCTTTTGTTAAGATGTCTATATAAATTGGACAACAGGTATAACAGCACATTTTTAATTTACAATTCACTACTGCATTTGTATCATGTGCTAAGCTGAATGGTTTTCTTTGTGCACTGCCACAATAAACTTCAGATTATTGAATTATTCTATTGGATTAGTATTTATTGTTTCTCAGAGGATTTGGATTCCACTGAAAACTTACTGTTTTGTTGTAAATTCTGGTAAATCGAACTTGCTCAATCTACTAGCGTCTTGTGCAATGCGTTATCCGACCTGAAATCCAGAGCTCTTGAAAGTTTTCATTTTTAATTTTTTACTGTAGATCAAATTGATTTGGTACTTTTTCAAATGCTGCTTTCAAACACTTCTTCTGTAGACTGCTGCGAATAATGGATGGGGCAAATAGCTGGCAAATATAAATTAACACTGCTCTATATTCTCCATACTTGAATAAATGTTTTTTGTTTTGTTATGTGTCGACTGATCAGGGAAGTAGAAGACTTCGCAAGAAGGTTAAATTCAGATTGGCCAGAAATAATGCAAGAGATTCTTTCTCGAGGACAGGAGCGAAGACCGTTACCGTTACCAGTTAATGGAAATGGTTCCTTAAGGAGATATACAAGTAGGTCTCTTTCTTGTTACTGACATTTTAGAATGAACTTGCATTTTTATTATTGGTTAGGGATCTGTCATTAGTTGCATTGTATCTACTCGTAGCAGGATTGCACATCAACCAAAATATTGTCTTCCCTTCTCTCATGTCATTTACTCCAGCGATATGGAAATATTGCCATTTACCCCCTTGTAACTCAAAATTACACGAGCTTCACATGTAGAAACATCGCCTAGAACTCTGCTTGGCGCATGAATGCATGATTGAGAAGAACTCACTTTTGTTTCAATCCCTTTCCCAGGCTCAGATCAGCGCCACAAATGATGCCTCGGAAACACCTGTGAACTTCAAAACAGACAACTGGCCTGGCCAGAAAAGAGAAAATGGTTGGCACGCGACAGACAGGTTGGTTGTGGCATCCAAGCTTCGACTCGGAGCATACATCAGAATGGGATTGACATTCAATTTCATCGGGAAATTTTTTGACATTGTTAGAGATTCAATTTTGACATTTGAGTTGACCTCGACAGCAAACAATAAGGGAAAGGACGCGCATTCAAGATGCTGATACCAGCCAATTTTGCTTCTCTCATCTTTTTTCTTCGTTTTTTCCCTTTTCTTCGCTTCCAAGTTGACCTACTGACGGTTGGTTGTCATAATTTTATCTCCTGTTGTACCAACCAATTTGGAATAGAGAGCATATTGATGAAAAGTCAACAGCCAACTGAGTTGAAGTGTTGTAAATATCAACAGGTTTGATGGTTTCTTTTAATTATTGGAAGCAAGTTAAATCCCTTTCGGATTCTTGGGTCAAAATTTGCAAATTTTTCCGACTTCCATTTGTATATTTTATCCAGCATCTGGACGCGAGCATCTTATATTCCATTTGGCGTAACATCTAGTTTATGCTTGTTTTGAGCAAATTGTACTATTCGAAGGTGAAACAGCTTGAATGATATCATGTAATTCTTTAAGTGCTCGTTAATCTAATCTATCATTCAAAGTAAACTAGAGTTAACTCTATATTGATGAGTGAATGCATGGAATCATCATCAAATTGCAAATGGCTCTTTCTTCAAGTTAGGTAACAGAATCATTCAATTTGCACCACTACATTCTCAGTTTCGCTTCTAATATGTATCTACATACAGCATATTCTCTGAGGAAATCATCGTGGCCGGATGTGGCCGTAAACACGGCACAGCTCGGTTATTGTTCGTCTGGTCGGAGACGAACATGGTGGCACGGCCTATCAGGCTCGCCACGGGACCACATATGCTTCAGATCACCTCTCTTCTTCCCTAATGTGATCAATGTGCCTGAAACAGAAGAACGGAAACAACCATCCAACGTAAGTTCCTGGACCTATGCACAAAAAAAAAGAAAGATCGATGCTTTCGTAGTCTAGGTTCTTGTAGGTGCCTACCTAGCGTGAACGGCACAATGTAGAGCAGTGCAGGTTGGCCATGGCCATCCATCAAGTTTAGAGCCACATATGTTATCAGAAGACCTGTAATGAATCAGAAAACATGTAGATCCCATTATATGTGGAAGATGTTCATAAGAAAACCATGACGTCGTGTAGAATCGAGCCGTACCTAAGCCGTAAGCCAGCATCGCCCAGAGGAAATATCCAGCTTTTAGGCTTTTCTTGGACAGCCAGTCATACCTGCAGATATGAGAGAATATGACGATGCACGACTGCATGCAGCACGGCAATGGGCATTGCTAGTGGGTAGATTCAAACCTTAGGGAAAACGTGACGAGTAGTCCGGGCAAGATGATGTCGCCAAATCCAATTATGCTGTATCCACCCCAAGGATCAAACATTCGAGGGATTTTGAGAAGCATAGGAATGCCATCTTCCCCACTTCCATCACCACGGGCCACCTGCAAGATTAGGGAGTCAGCGTGTTTATATAGGAAATATTACTTGTCCAATCTCTAGGGATGAGGATGAGTGTGTCGTACTCACCACTATCATCACGCTCTTATGGAACCACCACTTGGAGACGAAGACCCAAAATATATCATACAGGAAGGAACAGCTGAGGAGAACCGTTCCCACCTAAGAAAGACGAAGACGTATTCAGGTGATGTCAAGAATATCCATTTCGAGAATTTAATGTACAAACTGAAGTGTCCTGTAATGTTACAACAACGAACAATTGGGCTTGAGCTTGAGCTTAGTATCAAGGCTTCTTGTTTATGTCCAAAAGTTCAGTCGTAATTTTATTCAACTATTTGTTCTCCCGAAAAAGATTTATTTCCCTTACAAGAAAGTAAAGAAGGCAAACATCATGACAAGAAAATATTCAAAGTGACCATCAGCAAGCTTCTTCCCTATCGAATGCCTGTTTATTGAAGCAATCATGAAGCAGTAATCAAGTATGGCACGAGTATCGGCAATTACCTTCAGATTTGGAACTCGTATTATCTGGAGAACGGTGATTATCAATGCAATACCCTGTCACACAGAGAACGAAGTAAGTATTCGTGCATCGAACCAGAATCCATACAATTATCAAAGACTAGTCAAAATTTTCAATTTTACTCCAACCAGTATCTAAATAAAGATTATAGGTAACTACAGTGTGACCAAATCTAGATAGCAGAAGACAGCAAATGTAACTCAGTAATTGTGGTAGAGTGGTGTTAGAACTGAGGCAATTATGTCAATAATCGCAAAGCGGTTGATAAGTCGGATTAATTTATACTTACGAGTATATCTTGACCAATCCAAGCATAGGAGGTTTTGCGGTATACAGCCCATAAGACTGCAAAGGCTACGCAGAATGGAGAAACACCTACTGTCAAATATGACACAGCCCCCACGAAAGGTACTTTGACGAAGGACTCCGCAGCATGTTCAAACCATCTGAAACTATATTGAACTCTGCAAGTTAATGCTTTGAAAGAAAATCATAACCATGGACTTGTTAAGCAAACGATGTATGAACCTAGACAGAAGTAAAGGCACCCGTGGACAATTCATTACGCTTACCATTGAAATGTGCCTTGCTTATAAATTCTGAGCAGCCCCACCACCCCATTTCAAGAAAAAGGGGGGAAACAGGGGAGGGGAAGAAATTCTAGTGATTGGGTATCACAGCCAGTCAATATCGTAAGAATGGCATATGGCACTCTAAAGAATGAATGTGGAAACGAGAATGATGAATGATAATAGAACAAAGGTATCATAAACTCTTTGAGACCCAGTACATTTTATAGGCAATACTTTGAATAAATATTAAACTGAAATTTGAAGATAAGTTGGATGGATATTTCTCCTAAACGAACCTCGTCCTATTCTTCTATGACATAAAATACAGAAAATGTCGAGATGTCGTAGTTTGAACAATAGGATACATACCATGATAACAGAGCCACCAGACATGTTTGCAAACCCTGCAGTACAAGACAAAAGAATCAGCATTGTCTAGAATCTTCAAGTGATCCAACTGGTCAATTGATTTACATACATAATAGTAGCATCAAACACAAGTTATAACATTTTGAGCAACCAAGTATGATACTATTCAAGCTCTAGAAACAATATGAATTCAAGCATAAGAAACAAAATGCAACCACTCTCACTCTAGCTATTTGGTAAAAGCAACTAAATCCAAAGACAAGTTGGATTAGACTGCCTTGTATAAACACATAGAACATTTCCATCAACATAAACCTAGCAGAAAAAAACGAAAAGCATGGTGCTCTATCATACCTCTACACCACCTATGCAAAAGACAACCACAAGAACCTCAATGAATGCTGACGACATCAACTTGTAGAGCATAATTAAGAAACATGAGGCGATCACAACGAACAAAACTGCTGAGGTTGTGTTGATGTCCACAACACCACTTGAATGGCCGGTTTCATCAGTAAGGAATTCATCAGCGCCGTCCTGCTAGGTTGACATTACACACATGTGAGACGATCTGATCTCCCTGAGACTCAACTACTGGGGTATGAACACATGTTACCTTTACGAGCTTGTCGTGCTCTATAGCTGCTTCTCTGGCACTCCACGCAGACCAATAAGATGCACATAAAATGGTACCGACAGCCATTAGCCATAAGAACACTTCAGCCACATCAACCTCCGGTCTTTGCGGAGAGTACATCTGAATGGATACTGGAAATAAGGACGAGCCCATCAATAACAATGCAAGGAAACAACGACATACAGGTAGAATCAGGAACATGACTAAACTACGAGGAAGTAAAGCATTTAGCATTAGAACGGCATAAATCTAAAAGGTGAAGAAGCCAATTTGATCTTCAACAGAGTTGAGGCACACAAAAGCTTACCATGCGAACTGTTCGTCATACTTTCTTTCAAGCTTTGTCCAGCATCTTGTGGGAGCATGACAACAGGTATACCAACATGTACATCAGTTTCGTTTGCTTCACAGACCATCTTGAATAGTTCTGAAAATCAAAGCCCGTTGAGGGGTGCCATATCAAACCACTGATGGTATCATGCTAAACATTTTGTTGTATCATGATAAAAACAGGGTCGGTGATTAATCCATATTCATTGTTTTCAGTTGGGCAATAGGTTTGACACTAGGGATTACTTTTGAAAACGTTTTGCGAGAATAACTGATGAAAACTACAGGACAGCAATACTATGATATATGCTCTTCTAGAAAGAAACGAGACTAATGATGAAGACAGAGCAAAAACCTTTCTCATTGTTTATGATAAGTAAAGCAGAAGCCCCAGCATCTTCAGCAACATTTCCTTTGGTGACAAAACTACATTTGCCCCGGTGTACCAAGATAACCTCACCTGCAAGCTAAAGCACACAAAAAGAAGGAAAGATCAGAAGCAGTATGGATAATGACTTCAAAAAATCCAATGGGAAGTTGCGACACTTTTACACGAGACTCATTTTGGTGAAGGTAGAGTGAAAAATTGGAAGGAAGAGAGAGACCTTATTCCTAGGGGTACTGCAACAATCAGGAGGGTCTGCAAGGGCAAGTTTAGTCTGGCTGGCACGCTTCTCTTTTGATTCCAAGGACTTGCCAAATCGTGCTCCAACACCCACAAACTCAGCCATTTCTTTGCCATCTACCCAAACTGGTACTTTGACCTAATAAACAAAACAATAGTACTGAATACACGTGAAATAAAAACCAAAACATGACATGATATAAAAGTCTGCAGAGGAAAGGATTGAGCTTGAAATAAGGGGGGATTCCACACAACAAGGGACTGCACCTCAAAGATAGACGTAGGATACAAAGCATCAATGCGTTATTTGTAATGTTACGAGTCAAATAATCCCGGATACAGCGAAGACACAGCTTATATCACATCTACAATTGGCTTAGAAATTCCATAATTACGCTTCTATGGTGAAGCTTACAAAAGAAGAAATATGGAAGTAAAATTTAATTAAGAAAGCAGTAAAAGCAGCAAATCAAATTAGTGCAATAAAATCCAAAATCCCTTTCCTAATGATATTCCAAGCCACCAAAAAGGAGACGGTTTATTCCAATTCATCGATATGCCAATACAGCACAAAATCCATTATGGTGGTAAGTAAAGACTCCAAGAGAAATCTAAATCAACAAAATCAACACAAAACCTCAACTACAGTAACTTCCCTTGATATCTGATTTGTAATGCCAATTAACAGATCATACCCCAAAAGGTCAAAAGCATTAATGACTTCAAATTACTACTTAAAATACACTACACCAGAAAAGGGGATTTCTAGATACAGAAAACTAGGAAACTGTAACAAAACCCTCCCCCAAATAAAACCTAGAGAACACGAAAAGCACCCAGAACATAATAAATATAGTGTTTCACCAGCTCTAAAAACAAAACCAGTCAACCCAAATCAAACTGTGCAAAAATAGCAAACCACAAATAACTATGTTCAATATATAGGAAAGACATTAACACATACTGTGAATGAAAACAGGCCAGAAAGCAGAATATCTAACTTGAAAAGAAAATATTATGGAAAAAGATAGGAATTTTACAAGCACGAAATTGTTTTCACAACCCGGCCTCTTCGGGGCAGTATCATCATGGTGAACTATATCACCTGCGAAGACAACGGAGCTGCAAAGCAAAGCAGCAACTGCAAAGAGAGAACAGTAGAGACCACCTTTCCTCAACTCCATCAGAAAATAAAATTATAAAAACTTCAAGAAATAATAATTTCTTGAAGGTCAAAGATGAGGGGTCGGTCAATTATCTATTCCCCCCTTGCAATTCAATTTGTGGGAACATTAATATTTATCAGATGTGAACTGGGACACAGAAAGCTGAGGAATTTAGATATGTACGACGAAGGATGATGCAAGAAAAAGGAGGTAGATGAAAAAAAGCTATTACGGAGGGACTTCTTTGGCTTTCCCTTCTTTCATTTTTTTCATCTTCTTTTTTTTTTTCTCTTTTCTTTTCTTTTCTTTTCTTTCACTTTTACGACAAACAACGCCGTGTTTTTACCGTTGAAGTGTTTTTCAGCAGTTTCTTAACCGGTGTTACTTCGGCCGTTTCACTAGCGGCGCGTGCGTCAACCACGAGCTTGGCCTAACCATGTTCTGATGTGCTCGATTTTTTGTTGAAGTCGGTGCAAAGTTACATCATGCTCGAAACATCCGTATATCTACCTTTCAAAGTTGGGAGAGAAGAGACACGTCATACGAAACCTGCAAGCGGTAAGATCGGACATTTACATCCGTACCGATCAGACGCCGCACTAATATTTTCTCCTGTATAGGTAGGAGCTGGGATCCGATGTGGCAATTTTACATAGGGCCGCGAATGTAGTTTCTACGCCATTGGTTGCTGCTTCAATTAAGTCAACTTATTTTCTCAAAACCCCCTTCATCTATTCAATTGATAGCATTAGGCCTTACAAGTGAAGGCCCATTAAGCATTTTAGTCGGTTCACGCCCAGATTTAGCCCAATATGGCGTTTCTCTTCTTTTCATTCAATTTCCTTACGTCACGCCGTCCAGTATCTTCTGTGTCTACATCGGCGCCGGCGATCCTCAGGTATTCTTTATCTCTTTCTCGAGTTATTTCTTCTTTTTTTCCAAAAAAATTTAGTTTGTTTTTGCTAGTGTCGAATTTCATGGGTGCACGAAATATTTTCTTAGTTTCTGCTTTGAAAATTTGATATGATATTGGAAATTATAATCTGTAATGGTATCAACTTAATTGGAAATTTTGATTCGGGGGAGGATTATATGTTTACGAACCAGTGCCCCTTGATTTAGAGTTTTGTTATGTCTTTAATTTGCCTTCAATTTAAGTTTATATCCATATTCATAGGTTGTTTTGTTGGAAATGGCATTAACTACACCTGCAACTTCAATCTGTGGAAGATGATGTGTTCAGTAGACCTATGCCCCAAAATTTATTATGTGCGTATGTTCATTGTAGTTGCATCCAAGGTTTCTTTTGGTTGTCTTTCTACTTCTTTTATTTGCTTATTCATGTGGGATGACTTTTATGAGATTTTAGTATAATATTGACTGGTTTAGTGGGATTCTGAATGTAGCTAGCTCAAATGGGAGAACTTAATAGGACTGTGTTCATTGAGTTAAGTTGTACCTGGCTTGAGAATATGTTGGGTTGAGTATGAGTGGCTAATTATATATTAGGGTGGTGGCTTTGTCTTCATTTTGCTGATTAATTATAGTCCTTTGCTTCACAGGTTGAAGGATTATGTTCTTTTCGAGGTTTTGTAAGCTAGGAGTTCGTGCTATCAGGAACTTGGAAAAATGTATGGCTTCTTGACCTTCAGTTTATGTGATTTTCTCATTGAACTGAAAATCAATGTACCCTCTTAGGCAAGTTTCATAATTTCCTGGACAAGCAGTTCCAAAGTCTTTCTCCATCCATTAATATCTGAAAATGTGTTTTTACTATATAAGGAAATGTTTTTTTGCATCATCTTTTCTGAATCACATTCGATTTTATTGAAGTTGTTTGCCTACAGTTGTGAATGTTCTATATAATTATGTAGATCTTGTAGATTGTCCAGTGAGAAGTATAACTCAAAATTGATGTTGCTTGTGGATTTGAACTCGAACCTCTTTTGCTTTGATGAGGATCTGTTGATTATTTTTGTTGTTTTACAGCTGCTACTCTAACAGCGAGGACTTCATACTTCCCCAAGGCTCATAATCAGTATTTAGGGTCCTTGGTTCGTACATTTTACCTTTTCCATGAGCTTGAGCTTCTCTTGTTGCCTCTTACTGAAAATGTTTAATTAAGTCAGATGCCTGTATATGCATACGATTAGTGATGATTAGCTACAATCAAGTTAACAGACTTTGCATGCCTTTGAATTAGTAAAATTTGAAGGTCGTGATGAAATATGCTGCCACTTAAGTGGAACAGAACTTGTAGCTTCATGAGCCTTGCTTCTTCTTTTTTTGTCTGTTAATGGTTTTAATTAGGCCTGCAGGTCTAAAATCACGTACAAGGAGTTTCGTTTAAATTGTGCGATGGATGGAAGGGGTGGCTATAATTTTGTAGTTAGTGTAATTTAGATCATAACATAAAACAATTTTCTGAAAAGACAAACTCACTGTTCAACTCTAGAATATTTAGGATCAAAACAGAGAACAAAATTTGTCAAGAAATTTTTTAAAGAATTAAATGCAACAGAATTATGTTATCACCTTCAACTGAGAAAACTTGACATGTTTCCTTTTTATTTAGCTATCTGGATTTCACTATTTGATCTGTCCATGTTATTAAACCTAATACATGTCCTCTTTCTATCTATGTTTCAGAGAAACGAATTATTTTGCAGTACAGCAGCTCAAGCAAACTCAGAGCACAAAAATGAAGAAAAGGAAAAGTAAGTCTTACGAACTTAATATCATTCACCGCTTTTTTCATCTCCTTCAAATGGCTAAGCTGAGTCCTGATCAATGGTTCTCTAGTGTGCTTGTCTTATTTTCTTGACATTCTCAATTGGTTTGTGATTAGTTGAGCAGCCATGTGACGTTTGAAGGGTGTATTAATTTTAATGTACCTCCATGCTCTTTATTCTGAGTTTACAGAATAAATGTGATATTTTGCGACAAAGATGGAGAAGAGACGCATATAAAGGTCCCAGTTGGAATGTCGATGCTTGAAGCTGCACACGAGAATGACATAGAGCTTGAAGGTAAACTTTGTCTTTGTTTTACAGCTAAACTTCATTGTTTAAAAGACACTAGTGATAACTCTGCAAGATTTCACTTCATTTGTTTTAGCGATCTCATGAGCAAAATCAACTGAACTATCTATATCATGTGAATTCAATTTATTACAGGAGCATGTGAAGGGTCTCTTGCTTGTTCCACCTGTCATGTAATCGTGATGGTGAGAATATCAACCTACTTTCATCTTTCTTTATGATTGCCAGCCCTCTTCATCTTCCTAAGTTTCTTGGTGAAATACGTCATGCTGCTCACCCTCCCGATCTTTATTGACCACTGGGAGACGGACGTGGAACACTCAAATTAATCGAACTCTAATATTGTGATGTGTTTGGCAGGACGTGGATCAATATAGCAAATTACCTGAGCCAACCGATGAGGAAAATGACATGTTAGATTTGGCATTTGGCCTGTCAGAAACGTAAGTCTCTTGCCTGACATCAATCAGTGATATTTGATCTGTGTACCCATCTTAAATCCAATTATTTTTCCCACAGATCTCGTCTAGGCTGTCAAATCATCGCCAAACCCGAACTCAACGGACTTCGTTTAGCCATACCTGCAGCTACTCGGAACTTTGCTGTTGATGGATTTAAGCCAAAACCTCATTAGATCATATTCTTGCAGAAAGAAGATGAAAAATAAGTCCCTTTGGTAGACTGGCAATGGCTGGTGAACTGTTTCTGACGGTTGATGTTTCTTTATGTTGTATCGTGGAGAAGGCTGCCCTTCTGAGTAACTAGTGGTGTAATGAGCGTTATAGTAAAGTAAACGGGATAATTCATTTTTGAATCAGAGCACAGTTTCATTTCTTGCGCTCTTGAGTTAAATCTAATATTTAATCTATCTATTTATTGCTTCCAAAAGTTGAGAAATTTAGTACTAACCAAAATTTTGGGGATCCTGTATGAAAACGAGGGATTGAGATTTGGATTGCAATTTCGACAGTGATTAGAATGGAAAAACATGCAGCTATTTCTGTGTCTGCAACAAATGTATAGGATCTTGAAGAATCGAGAGCTTAAAACAAAAATTTGAGTTCAAAACTTTGTCTGAAGAACATATAACACAGAAGAAGCTTTTCCACTGCCTGTGTGTGTGCATTATGCGTTGAAGAACGGCAGTCCAGGAAAAACAGGTGCTGCTAACACGATACAGAGAGGAGACAACTCTACAACAAATGTGTGTGTGTGATAAGCCTATAATTTGACATTCGCAGATATTTAAGGAGGAGAGAAGGCGTTGAGCGGTTTCAAGGTTGGTGCAGCCACTCTTGTATTGCAGAACGGAGAGTGTGGTTAGGCACCAGATCGGAGTGTGGAAGCTTTAGGTTAGTCATTGGTGATGTATCATGCCCATTTTCCAGCCATCCCTTTAATGCTTCCGATTCGTACGTATACCCATCAGCTGCAACAACAGGATCTTGCATGATTTCCTGCACACAGTGATGGTGAAGTTAGGACAAGATTTGCATAGGTTTACAGTCAGTTGTGGAGTTTTGGTAGGTAAAGGACTGTCTAAAAGCATATGTAAACAGACCTGGAAGATGGGACATATGAAGTATGCCGGAATCTGGCTCTGCTCTTCAGAACCAAAGCGGAGGGACAAAGCCCCACAGAATCTTTTCATCGGTTCAAGCACCCTCCACACCTCAGAAGCAAGATCCGGTCGAGGGCCACGGTTTTGGTCGGCACAACTGAGGGCGAGGTGAGCTAACTGTTTCGCTTGCACGAATGGCCAGTCGCCAGCTGTTGGGTCGAGTAGATCTTTCAACTTACCGTTATCTAAAGCATATTGGACTTCCTTGGTTATCCCCAGTGCAGGTCTTCCTGTTAACAACCGCAACAATATAATTCCAAAGGAATACACGTCTGACTTTGAAGTGAGCTCTCCTGTTGAGAGGAATTCCGGATCCATGTACATAAGCGTCCCCTTTGGGTCAGTCTTCCAACATGGCGTCGTGTTTTCTGATAATTCATCATGAGGGAGCTTGCGGCATATTCCAAAATCGCTAAGCTTGGATACGAAGTTGGCATCAAGAAGTACATTGGCAGGCTTCAGATCACCATGGACAATTCCCTCAGGGCGGCAAGAGTGCAAAAAGATTAGAGCAGAGCAGAGCTCTGCTGCTATAAGGATTCTAGTTTTCCACGACAATGGTGGTGTATTGTTTCTGCAAGTGAGGCGGTCTTCGAGGCTTCCATTGGATAGATACTCATAAACAAGTGCCCAAGCTTCCGGGCAGGCTCCTACCAATGTGATTATGTTTGGATGCCTCAACTTACTCAGGATATTTACCTGAAACAAGAGGTGTTAAATTAAAATTGTAATTTCATTCACCAAATATTAGTTGAGGAGATATTGGGTTGAGGGGGATATCGGGATCAGGGAAGGGGCGTATGCATAAATACCAACCAACCAACTAGTCCACCACCAACAGCTTATCGTATGAATGAGCAGCGCACTAACAACTTACCTCCTGTTGAAATTCGAAAGGTCCTTGCGAGCTATCTGTATGCAACATTTTTATAGCCACCTGAGTATGTCGAAGGTCCCCTCGATATATACTTCCATAACCCCCTTCACCAATCTTCAAGGTTTGGCTAAAGCGGGCTGTTGCCTCTTCAATTTCGAAGAAAGAGAATTCAGAAAAGAACTGAGATACAGATGAACTTGACGCTTCCTCGGCTTGTCTTTTCCTCAGATCCTCGGCCACCTTGAGGACGCCATCTCTGTCAACCTGTAATTCATCTCTTTCCTTTTTGTACCTTTGCAAAAGTTCAACAGCAGAATACATTTTTTGTTCCAGCTGCTCCACCATCTTATCGGAATCTACAATTTGACGCTCTAGGGAAAGCTTCTGTTCCTCAGCAATTCCGAGCGCTTCGGTGACCTCACCAAGTTGCCATTTCATATTCTCAGCTTCTTCCCTAGCTCTTGCAAGTGCTTCTTCGATTTCTCTTCTGTGTCTTTGCTCCTCAGCATGCATTGCATTACATTCTTTGGCCTACAATGTAAATTCAATGTGTATTAGCTATAAAACGTTAGCAACCTGAAAATCAGTCAGGAGAAGTTACAGCGCCAAAACTATAACTGCATGAGCATTAGTATAGATATTTTATGCAAAATTTTCACAAATTTAACAGCTCCAACAAACTGATAGAGAAGTATGTGTACTATAAACAAGCAAAATTAGCACTAACTTTTTCCATAAAAATTGGCTATGAGACAGAGAAACAGTGCAATTTAAATCTGTATAAGCAACATAATACATGTCTGTGCATGAAATTGATCCTTCTTGTCTGAACAAGAAACCAGAAGATAAGAAAGCAGTGCTTATGACTTACTCGGCGAAAAGCATCAATGGCATCTTTTTCAGCTTTTTTACGCCTGACTGATTCCTCATAAGCTTCTTTCCTTGAACTTTGTGCTTCCTCTACAAATTGCTCAAGCCTAGTATAAAGTTCATCATCCATATTGCCATCCTGATGAAGATCATCAACTAGTCAGAAAAACATCCAAACAGCTTCTGCTGAGAAGTGTTTGCAAGTTCAACACATTTTGGTGACCTTTCCACACATCTACAATTAACTTATTGCATAAAACTTTCAGGAATTTTATATATTTCATGGAAAAACAATCTAAACTGTGTTCAGATTTGTTATTGGGCATGTAGAGTTGCCAATGCTGCTTATATAAGACAACTCTATTATACTTCAGTAATATACTTACTATAGCACTGGATGCCACCGAGGACAAACAATACTCCCCATAGTTCTGAGTGCTTGAAAGGTGGTTTACAGCCGAATTGTCAATTATTTCACTAGACGAACATGTAGAAAAGTGTGAACCTACTGAAGGAGTTCTCCTTGATTGGCTGTCCAAGTCAGAGTTACCTTCTTGATTCAAACTGCTACAAGGAGAACCTCTTCCGGGGCTGCTAAAGTGCATACCATTATTTTCAGACGTGAGCCTACTATGACTTATTTCTGAACTTTGAAGCTCCATTCGACCCTTTTCCCCTTCAGCAAGCACGCGCGATCTCCAGGTCTGCACAGCTTCAGAATTTGGACTTGCTTGAACTGGTGGAGAGTCTACCTCTATGTTAACTCCATCTAATTTACTTTCCCTGGATAGAAATGAATCATAATCATAGAACTAACTAGTCAGCAGATAGTGGAAATTGAATGAGACTAATCAGCAGGAATTGCAAGAGCCTCAAATAATACAACACTAATTCCATACCTTGTATAAATGCGGTTTCCTTTGCATATGAACCAAATTTGGCAGAAAGTAGGTGC
>JAYDZE010464341.1:0-16100 GCA_034509125.1 Monilaria moniliformis
TCTTGCAAAATCATCATCGCCACTAATCGAAACCAGAAACCAAACGGGAACAACAAAACCAGAATCAAATCAGCAGCTCAACGAACAAATTCAAGATCGGCATCGACAAATTTTTTGGGGGAGGGGGGAAAGAGGCTCAGATCCCCCAAAATCATCATAGCCATCTTATCGAACCACAAACGAGAAACCCACTGCCCAAATCATCCCATTCGAACACAACCTTTGAATCGAAATCAGAAATCAATCGACCCAAACCCACACGTAATCGAACAATTTACGGCGGCCATGGAGCGACAGCCGACGGCGGACATGCAGCGACAGACGACGACGGCCATGGTACGACGGTGGCCATGGAGGTCGTGGTCAGATCTGGAGTCAGAGACCGGGTAAGAAACCACCACTACCACCGCACGAACACCACTACCGCCGATAGTCGTCGCGGACAACCGAGAACGACGGCGAAAAAGTTGCGGCGGACAACCGAGAACGACGGACAACTGAGAACGACGGCGGCCATGGTGCCACGACAATCAATACCGTCGGTCGCCACCGCCTCGTCAAAGAGAGAGAGTCGCAGGGCTAAAGAAAGAGAGAGATGCAGGCCAGAGGGAGAGAAATGCAGGGGACAGAGAGAGAGAGAATCGAAGGGCATAGAGAGAAATATGGCTTAAACAGTAAACAATCGCACCAAAGTGGTGCGATTGTGTGTCGTGAGATGCAGTCAAATACGACGTCGTTTTGTGCGTTTTTGGAGCGGGCCGCAGTTAAATACTATCTGTGCTACCAAACACCACAAATATACTATTGGGCCTAGACTATTTATCCTAACATGGGCTTAATACTCTCTACCAAACACTGCCTTAACATGTTTCTAGTCATTCACATGACATCATCAAATGATACAAGTCTTGGATAAGAATCTATAACACACTAGAACGTCCTTGTTGACGATCCTTTATTCACATAGCATCTAGGGTTCTTCGAACAATGTGATGTCTTAAACTAGGTAAATCACTAACCCTTCCCTTTTACTAAGGCTGAAAAATGTTCTTATGAATTATAACTGATACTAGATATATAAGCAGTGATTTCATATTCAGAGATTAATCATACTCTCGCAGCTAGATAATGGTCATAATCCGTCACCATGGAGATTCAAAATCATATTGTTAAACTTGCAGTTGGATATTACGCAAATTCTCACCTCGAGCTTTGTTAATGGACATGTTTGTATATATGATGAGTCTAGCTTCAATGTGCCTTGCTAAACAAAGGAGTTGGTCGCACTCACGAGTTTATGGGCTTTAAGGCACGCGAGGATACAAGTCCCACCTAAGTGTGGATTGAGTTCTATACTTTATTTGAATTTGATCTAGTTTGTACAATTTCGCTTAGAATATGATCTAATTTGTACTAGCTTTATTATTTGTAATTTATTTTGTTATATTCCAATCTATAATGTGATATATTCTTTATATACAAAAGTAAAAATAAAAATAACTAATGGAGCTACTTGAGAAGAATTGTTATGCTTTTCTTTTGTCAGTTCTCTTCTTTAAAAGCACAACTAATGCCTAAATTATCATTGATGGAACACTTGCAAATATTTCTATGCTTCGTGGCAGCTTTTATAATATGGAGCTACACAAGGATGATAATGGGTTGAGTATCTACTCATTAATACGCATTTTTCAAATCTAAATGTGTTAAAAAGTTATCTAAGTATCTATTTATAAATTATTAGAATAATTAAATATGAGTTGTTGAACACTACAAAATAAACCTTAACTATAATTAGTTAAATAGGCAAAGTTTAAAAATTAAATTTCATGTATTAATTAGAAATTATACAATTTAGCTTTAGTCCGTAGTATCCAAAATAATATCCCAAGTTATCAAACCAAACATATAGATATAATATTTAAAGTGTCAACTTTCTCAGATAATCCGTCCGTCCTGACTATATTAAAAAGATATAATTAAAATCTAAATATTAGTAGAAAATAATCAAAATATACAAAAATCATAATATATTCAAACACATAAATGGGGTCCAAAATTTAATAATGGAGTGAGCTAAAACATAAATAGTTTGATTAACGACGTTGTTGGTGCCACAAAGATGATCCAAGAAGTCGGTTAGGCAAAATGGAGGAGAACAGTATGATGCATTGGGTCATATTTCTTCATTTTTATCGCATACAGTTCTCCTCCATTTTCCCTACCCGACTCCTTCGATCATCGTAAACTCATTTAATACTTTCCCCACTGGTTCTATTACAATCTTGTAAAAACAAGAACATAGCTTTAGCGTTATCCGTTTTGTCATTGGCATCATAATCATTCTGAATTTCTCACATGTAGGTCCACCACGTCGACAAGTTATCACTGTATCATGTGTGATAAATGATAAGTCTCAGATCTAGACATAAATATTAGAATTGAAAAACCTAATGACAGGCATTTTGAACACTAAAACAAGCAATGGTTGTGGTAGGTGGTCACGCGTAAATAATGTGGTGCTGCAATAAATACTATTAGATCAATACATTTGTAGAGAATTGGAAGAAAGCCACAATTATACCAACACAAAACATGAAAGGCATGTGGCAGAGAAGATAGATATATTGGAGGAGGGAGCCCATCTGGGGATTACTACATGTTTGTCCATTTTCCTTTACCAAATGTCTATTATCCCACTCCACTTTATTGGATTATAAAAAGGGACAATTGCCATTTACATTATAACTTTTCTTTGATTTATGGTCAATTACGTAACTTTTAAAGCTGGAACATACAATCATAACTTTTGACATTTTCTCAATTATCCCATATATCAAAATTCCAGTGAAATTGGTAGTGACATGTCAGATGGAATTTCTGACGTGGACAAAACGTCTGTTCTTCAAAACGATGTTGTTGAGATAATTGTCATTCAAATAATAACTTTTCGTCGAATTTCGGCCGACACGTCACCACCAATTTCACTGAAATTTTGATATGTGGGATAATTGTGAAAATGTCAAAAGTTATGATTTTATGTTATAATTTCAAAAGTTATGGGATTGACAAGAAGTCAACGAAAAATTATGATTTAAATAACAGTTATCTTTTAGAACGATAAAATTTGATGGTTGGAAGCTCCAAATGTAGGGGGATTCATCTTTATGATTGTTGCATAAAGTGTCTCAATTATTTGCCAAAAGTTAAATATATTTCTTTGCCCACTTGATGTTGCCTTCCATTATCCCCAAAACCTTATCACTTGAAATCTCCCCTAATCTTTCTTCCATGTTGCCAACGAATCTTTTCGTTTATTCGATTCTCTATTTTTTGATTCACATTAATGCAATAATTAATCTCGAGAAAATCCTAAAAGGTGCCAATGATTTAAAAAGTTGCCATTTTTAAGTTTCACCTATAGAATTGACCCATCCTCAATCTTATCAAAATTGAAAGTGTTTATTTGCAGATGAATTCTAATGTGTTGGACTCCACTTCTAAAAATACTTCTTCCTAAAATGAAATTTTGTTCAATATTTTTGTTTTCTAAATTTTAGGAGTATTTTATTTCATTCATTTTCGTTCATGATTTTTTTTTAATATGTATGCTTTCCCGTTCAACATTAAAAAATATTTTGATATAAAATCACATAGAAAATTTTGAGATAAATCGCATTCATGGTATACTTCTTCCAGATGCCGATTATCGAAAATTTGAACCGAAAAAAAATAGATTTGAAAAAAAACTATTATCAACAGAAATTTTTAATTTTTTAACTTTCATCAGTAAATTTGTTAGAGAATCAGGATCTCCCAATCTAAACCAGAAATATTCTTCTTTATTTATTTTCAGAAGGAAGAATAGATTCCGAAAAAGGAACAAAAAATTTTAATTTTCTTTTTACTCAAACCGATTCTGATGGTCGAAAAATTAGCAGAAAATCGATTAGAATAAAAGAAATACCCCGACGATAAGAATTGGATAATTCGTTGAGTTTACAAATAGATCTGAACCAGTCTGTCGCTTAAAATGACGTCGGTGATACTTTGCTTTTTATAGGAAAAAAAGTTATTTAGGTCGTCCACAATTCAGCTTCAGATTTTCAATCATAATTTTACTATTCATTTATCATGTTAAAATTGACAACTTTCTGCCACAACACCAATAACTTATTTGATTGGTTGGATCGGTTCCATTACTTTGATTCAAGTTTGTTTCAGATCAAAACAACTGGAAAAAAAAAAAAAAAACTATAATTTACAACCCCATATGAAATTCTCTAGTTAATTTATGGTGTCTCGCACCCTATTCTAGTATCAAAATTATCATATTTCTTTAATTTACTTCTTATGTCCTAGTTTGATTTAGAACTGTTTATAGAACAATTATCCCAGTCAAGTTTTATAATTTCTGTATTCAATATTTATTTTTGTTCAATAATTATTTATTTCGATTGATTATTTCAAATTTTGAATTTATAATTTCTTATTTGAATTCTTTTGTTGGTAATGTTTATTACAATCGATTTAGTTATAATTTTTTTATATAATAACTATTGTTTTGATAAAAATAAATTTTATGGGAATATAGGAATTGAATTAGAAGGGGACGAGAAGTGTGTTTATCATGTTACAAATTTAAATTTAAATGTTTCAAAAAAAATAAATTTAAAGAAATTACAAAAAATAAAAAAATAAAAACACGTGAAAATTGATTATTCAATTCATCCCACGATGCTACATTTGCGGGCGCTGTCAAGTCAAGAATTTCACTCTATATTTTTTGAAACAATTACATAGAATAATGCGGATATTTATAATGAGAAAAAATATCATAATCGAGGCCCAATTATGATATACCCAAACTAACAAAACAAGCCCAACTATGAGAAAAAATAGCATTGCCTTCAATTTTGCCAACATTGAAGTTTCATATAGACAATAAAGCATCTTTTTATGTGTTACGTTCCAATTTTACATTGCGACTCCAATAATACAAAATACAGATATTTGTATTTTAGCTCAATCAAAAAAATTTGAACTTCACTATTTCATTCATGTTATATGGCCCAGCTAAATATAATATCGAATTCAAAATTACAATAACAATAAACAGAACAATTTAAGAAAAACCCTTTAAAAAAGGCAGGGAGCCTCGAGATCCATAGCAGCATAGACCCAAAAATCAAAATGTTCAAGATTTCATCAGCCGACCACAAAAACCATCAGCTAGTTAAAGCTTTGAAATTGTTTCAGATACATCAATTTCACAGACAGCTGATGCCTTCTATATGAATCTTGAATCCCTCATCCCTTTTAGTTGAGTTGAGCATATACGCATCTACTTGATTATGTTAATATGAGTTTGAGTTGATCAAAAACAGAGGAAGCAGTGGGAAAAACCTAATAATCCCAGCCGCCGGTGGTCTCGCCATACGAATCAGCAACGTATGGTGAATTCAAGGTGGTTGCGTCGCCTGATGAAGAAGCAAAATGATCAGTGTATGGCGCTGCCATAGAAGCGCCACATTGGCTCGAGTAGTAGTCATCTACAAAGCCGTCGTTTCTGTAATAGTCATGGCGGGATGACCGGCTGCTGCCCTCACAAGGTCTCTGGGCATATTCAGTGAGCCATGTGGGGACTTTCTGGTTGGCTTCTTGCATCAACTGAACGAGCCCTTTTGCAATGGGCAAGTTCTTGTCACTGAAGAAGGCTGTCGCCACACCGGATTTGCCTGCACGGCCAGTCCGTCCTATCCTATGAACATAGTCGTCAATGACTCTAGGCAAGTCGAAGTTTATGACATGAGCAACGTGAGGGATGTCCAGCCCGCGTGCAGCAACGTCTGTTGCTACGAGGATTGGAGTGCGGCCGTGCTTAAATGATCTCAATGCACGCTCTCTCTCCTGAATCCAGGGAAACCAGATAACGGAAAGGACGGAAGATTTCAAGAATCAACAGATATAGTTCAACACCTAACATGATATAGACCAATAATGAACTGCAGAGGAGCATTCATGCAGAGAATTTATACGTGACATTGAGGAAAAATGAAATAAATGAGCTGCATTTCTGAAAATATTTATAGAAACTATAACGATCTACTTGATTTGCATTGAGGGGAAACTAAAGATAAGAGAAGATTGACAAACAACGCAGAAAGGGTTGCATTGCATAGAGATAATGAGACCTATTTGTTTCCAAAAATTTTGATAAACGAAATTCATAAGCTAATGTTGATTACAAGGAAAATAGGCTTACCACTTGCACTTTGTCTCCATGGATAGCAGTGGAGGGGTAACCTTGCCTGCACAACCAATGTTCCAGTGCATCTGCTCCTCTCTTCGTCTCCACAAAGATCAGCGTCAAAGCAGCACCCTGGAAGAGGACAATGTCATATACACAAACAAAGATGATGTGTGGAAGCAACAAATACGTGCAGCCAGCTAATCGAAATTGAAAGAACGATGAACTCAACAATTGTAAATTACCTTATTAGGAGTATTCTCAGTGGCTTGGGAAGTGAGAAGATTAATCAGATAATCTCGTTTCTGCATGTCAGGTACAAATTCAACTCTTTGAACAATGAGATCGGTGCTAGAACCAACCTTTCCAGCAGCTAGAAATATGTAGTTGGATAAAAAATCTGATGCAAGCCTCTGGAAGAACAAGTTTATGTGATCAGAATTAAATATGGTGGAAGAAGACATCAAATCAAAATCATCGATCCTAAAATATAAAGCAGACAACAGTCTGCCATCTTCCTTTCCATGTTCTAGTGCAAGTTCATGTCACTTCTTTCACACATCATTAATTTTTCATAATGAATCATGTAGGATTCAGCTTTGCTAGAATGAAAAAGTCCATGATGCCTACAGCAATTGCTCTTACAAAACATTCATGTAGACCAACCTTTATTTCAGCTGGAAACGTTGCACTGAAAAGCATAGTCTGCCTTGCACCTGGTGGAGGCATTTCCGACTGCTGAACAATCCTGCGCACTTGGCGTTCAAAGCCCATGTCGAGCATCCTGTCAGCTTCATCCAATGCCAAATACTTGACATTCTTAAGGGACACTCGTTTTCTTTCAATCAGGTCTACCAGCCGGCCTGGAGTGGCAACCAAGATGTCCACACCCCTTGCCAGATTTTGCAACTACAACAAACAAGAATCATAATTTTACAAGATTTGAGAGAGTTCACGTGGCAGAAATGATGTTATAATTCATGTTCAACTATAACTTTTTTGTCATTCTACAAGATTGATCATTGTAAGAATGAGAAGTTGCTATATAGATATGCGTATAATTTATTCCGTTTCATGTCAACCAAAAAAATATAATATGGTAATGCCTTCGAGATTTGGATCAACAAAAAAGAGTCATAATCCTACAAGAGTTGAGAGAGTCCATCTGATAGAAATGATGTAACAATTGATGTTCCAGTTTTTTTTGTTTTTGTTTCTCATTCTATAACATTGGAGATTATTGCATGAATGATAAGTTGCTATGTACATATACATGCAATTTATTCCATTTCATTTCAACCAAGAAAAGTATGATGTGATAATGCCCGACTTGGAGATTTGGATCAACAAACAAGAAACATAATATATTCTAAAAGAGTTGAGAGAGTCCATGTGGGTAGAAATAATGCTATAATTGATGTTCCACTTTTTTTTTTATCATTCTATAAGATTGGAGATAACTGCATAAATGAGAAGTTTCTATGTAGATATGCATATAATTATTCCATTTCATTTCAACCAACAAGAAATATAAATGATAAACTTCGAGATTTGGATCAACAAACAAGAATCATAATTCTACAAGAGTTGAGAGAGCTAGTCCATGTGGTAGAAATGATCTTAAAATTGACGTTCCACTTCTTTCTTCATTTTTTTTGTCATAAGTATGGAGATCATTGCATGAATGAGAAGTTTGTTATATAGATATGCAACTTATTCCATTTTATTTCAACCAACAATCATATAGTATGATAATGCCATTGAGATTTGGATCAACAACAAGGATCATAATTCTACAAGAGTTGAGAGACTCCATGTTGGAGAATTGATGTTATAATTAATGTTACATTTTTTTTGTCTCTTTTTTTTCATTTATAAGATTGGAGATCATTGCGCGAATGACAAGTTGCTATGTAGATATGCATGTAATTTATTCCATTTCATATCAACCAATAAAAATATAATATGATAATGTCTTTGAGATTTGCATTAACCCTATCTGTTCAAAACATCAAATATTACCAACATATAGTAGCTACAACTGAAAACAAATTGAAAAACACATTTTACATTAATAATAATAATAATAATAAAAAGAATAAAGCATCGAGGAACGACTAAATTGGAATGAAATATATAAAAAAAATAAAAGAACAAATAAATTTCAAAATCTCAGATTCCTAGACCAGAAATGAGTTTTGAATTTTTCAGAAACGACAAGATTATTTTCACAAATAAATCGACTCTAAGAAACAACTTTTGCAGTGTAATGAGTAAGGCTGTAAACCTGCTGAGCAATAGGAGCTCCACCATAAGCAACCACCACTTGCACTCCAGTTTGATACGAGAACTTTTTGGCCTCCTCATGAATCTATATATACATCAAGGAAAATCAAACATGTAAATTAGTCACTAAAAAATTAACTGTTGATGAAATTTGAAATTAAACAAATACAAAACCCCAATTTAATCACTCTTCACTGTTTTCCAATATTCAGTTATTATAATATCATTTCTTAAACTGAAAATCTGATTTCTAATGTGACACCTCTTTGAAAAAGGCGATTTAACAATTGTATTATCATCAAAAAATTTTGTAAAACTTAGCATTATATTTTAAAATGCAGAAAACGAAAGGGCCATTACACTATGGGTAAAATAACGTGAAATAGGGTTTCGGAAAACTATAACAAATGTCTCTGATATAAGAATTTGGTGAGAGTTAAAAGGCATAAAGCTATCAGAATCCCGCAATCAATGATCTGCAGAGTGAGGGAGAGAAAAGGCACTCTTTAACTGAAACAGAGACATACATAGTAACATAGATATATAAACACATGTGTGTGTAAAACAGAATATGGTGTGTGTGTTTGTGTTTTTTTTTTCCAACTTGAAATGGACCTGACAGGACAGCTCCCTAGTGGGAGCCAGAATCAGCGCGACAGGGAAAGCCGTAGCGCCGCCGCCAACGCGCATGTAAGGCATCTTGCTCCGCCGCTTATCCACCACAATAGCGTTGATAATAGGGAAACAGAACGCGGCAGTCTTCCCAGATCCCGTCTGAGCACACGCCATCAAATCCCTACCGATCATGGCCGCCGGAATCGCGTGTCTCTGGATAGGTGTCGGCGTCACGTACTTGCAACGCCGTATGTTGTCGTTCAAGGACTTGGCCGAGAATCTCATCTCCTCAAACGACGTCGCCGGCGGTGGAATGTCCACCCCTTCCGCCTCCACCGGCACGCTCTCGTAGCTGCCTTTCTCTTCTTCGCCAATATCCAGCTCGTCGAACTTGTCTGAGATTTCCGAACGGGGAATGATGCTAGGTTGGGTGCGGAAGTGCGGGAGGACGTAGGGGGACCGGCCGCCGCGGCGGGGTTGGCGGGGGTAGCTGGTTGCCGGATCGGTGAACCATGGCGTAGACATACCTGTGGGAAAATGTGTATGTTGAGAGAGAGAAGGGAAGAGTGGTTGGATGCGTGTGTTTATGGGGTTTGATTAAGAGAAGGGGTGAGTTTTATTTGTGATAAGAAAATGAAAAAGGAAAAGAGAGGGAGAGTGCAGTGATCATCCCAAAACGGGCATGTGTGTTTTAGTGTGTGTGGAATATGGCCTTGTCGTATTGCTACAGTGTTACTAGTTTAGGTTGTGTTGTGCCTTTTCATTTGCTTGCTGTGTGTGTGTGTGCGCGCGCGCGTGAGAGAGAGAGAGAGAGGTGTGATTGCGCAGTACGGCCATGGCTACAGATTATAATCATATCATATCAGTTGTCATTTTATGGGGAGGAGGGAATGAGTAAATGAAGAGTTCCATTGATATGCTTTTTGATTACTGTTCTGAAATAAAGTTTTAGTTTATCAGAAAATTCATCCCAAAATTCATTTATATTTTGCAGACCACAATCACGGAACGTTTTCTTCATTTATTTCGAATTCCGTAACATATTCTCGCTACTTGGTATAATGGAATGGAATAATAAAAAATTAAACGTAGGTTCATTTTATCTACTTTCTTATATTCTATTATTCCTTAATCTATGGAATCAGCAATTTACGGCCATTATATCTTTCCGCAAATTTTTCAAAGCGGGACCATCTGAATTTAAATAGATTAGAGAATGTATTTATTTGTATACACACATTTATACAATTCAATGTAAATATATAACTACACTAAAGAATAATATCAAAAAATCTTATTGAATTATACATACAGTTACATACTGTATATTTTATATATATCACAAAATTTAGTCTATCTAATGTCGTCTATATGATAAAATATTTATTTATAGAATATATATTAATTTAGACCCCAAACTATACATGTTATATCAAAAATATCTGAATTTTAAGAAATATTTATTTAAATCTCAAACTATCAATTTTATATTAAAAATGTTTGGCGCCATTCTTTGGCCCAATTTTTTTTATGTGGCTCGTGTGATTCCATTATGTAATTTTTATTTTTATTTTTATTCTGTGACAATAATTATGCTATAGTTACCTTTAATATACTTTGGTTAATTAATTGGTTGCCAAATAAGCAGCTATATTTTTTTATTGAGCAATTTAATTAAACCAACTTTAACTCCCAATTAATATAATATTATTTTAATTTTGTAATTATATTACAAATAAATTGAATTCCACATTGATTTTTATAAGACTTTACCAATTGAAATTCTAAATAAAATAATACATTTCGAATCTCATATGATATTGACTTTTTTTGAGACTTCGTCCTAGACCCTAAATCTTAAATTCTGGCTTATAATTAGGGTTTGAAAAATTAATTTAATTAAATTAATGTGTTTAATAAATGCAATGAATATATTCCAAATAATATTATTAGTACCAAAATTTGATATGATAATTGTACTTTAGCTATTTTTCATACTTGATGATGCTCTGTCAAATTTTAGACTAGATGATGCTGAGAAGTCAAAGTTAGTCTTTTCACATGAAACATCTTTCGAACAATATTATTTTATATTTGAACTATTTACTATTTATATTATCTCCACATCTGACTAACTATCTGATTGTCGTTATCTTCACATCTAATTTCTGAGTATCCACATTCTGTCCAATCTTAAGTTAAAGGTACTCTGTCAAGCTCGATAATAGAGATTATGCTCAAAATTTGTCAAGTTGCAGACGAGATGGTGTTTAGAAGTCAGAGACTCAGAAGTGCTTTGTTAAGCTTCATGTTGATCAGAACTTAATTTGGTTTTTCAAGCTTCAAACGAAGTTATACTCAGAAGTCATAGATGGTCAATCAAACTCCAAATTAGATTATGATCATTTTACTTGGTCCCCAATTCTTTCTCTGTATTCTTCTAAATAATGTTTATAAATTGTAAAATGTAAAAGAAAGAAATCAATACATAGAATTTATTTCGTTGTACTAAAATCCTAAATATGACATGTGATCAAAATAATATTCTCCACATTACACTTTAACTTCTCAACCGCTCCCTTAACCTAACGCAGAATATACATGAAGTGAATTGAGTTTATAGAGGATGCAGATATAATAATGAAGGCCGGGCAGATAAGAAGGCTATGACATTGAACTTGCCCCTCCACTTTGCTGCAGAAAAGAGAGATCGTGCTCCCTGGACATAGCAACCAGTTCCTCTGAGCTGATACTAAAATACAGAAATGACGTGATCAAAAACAGAAAAATGGTAAACAGTCTGCACATTCTTAAGCAAAAGGAAACCAAAGAAAATTGGCATCAGTAGACAGAAAATTCATCCTAATCTTAGCAATCAATTCCTTCCTCCTCTGGTTCTTTCTTCAAATCCAATGTATATTCAGTGCAAGAGCGGCTTGCTGAAAAGCATATCCAGGTAAATGGTTGGAGAGATTTGAATGTAGGTGAATTAAGAATAGTAAGAGAATCTGGTAAGAGAAATATCAGATTTTCATGTAATTGTTGCCCACCCTAGTAAAATTTTAAGGGATTGTTTGACTCATATGTTAAAGCATGTTATGATAAGTAAACTAGAGTTATTCATCTGTTTGGCATCCATGATATAAAAAGTGCAGCACATGTTAAAGTAACCAGGCCCGTCTCGGTTTGCGTGCTACTAACTATTTTGGCATGATATGGGTGGCTAGTGTAACCCACAAAATTGGTGAGATAGCTAATTATACCTCATATGATAATATGAGTTACCCTAACTTATCTACGAAAGGGCCCCTAATCCAATTTACTATGTTATTTCTCCAAGCTTCAAAAACACATAATTAAAATTGTGAAATTGGTCTCATCACTTGTTTCCACCTATTATAGTGTGATAGATAACCAGAATTTAGTTTATGGAAAACAACCAAAATTAGATTAATCAACACTGTTTAGCACTTCATTGTTTAAGATTGAGAGACCTTGGTCAGCAATCACTCCTTAAGCCATATTAAAAAAGTCAAATTTAAAAAAACAAATAAACTTTAAAAATTTGTCGAGAAAATTGAAAAGCATTTCTAAAGGTTAAACATATGATGATTTGCGAAACTAAAATTAAAAGTTCAAAATTGTATTTCAAAGACCCTAAATTATAAGCACATGATGTATCAAAAAATTTACATGGTTAGTTTGTAACTTTTGGAATT
The DNA here is from genome assembly GCA_034509125.1 of Monilaria moniliformis. Taxonomy (NCBI): domain Eukaryota; kingdom Viridiplantae; phylum Streptophyta; class Magnoliopsida; order Caryophyllales; family Aizoaceae; genus Monilaria; species Monilaria moniliformis. Next base: position 12,871 of record JAYDZE010464341.1, read on the forward strand.
AAACTAATGAAATAAATTTGAGTTGTGTAGCAACTTAATTTCTTATTCTTATGGGTGTTGTAAGGTTAGCTTAATTTCACTGATCATGATATATATTTTCTTCAATTGCATTTTTTAGGTGGACTCCTATGCATCATTCTGCATTTAATATTGACATATTTTTAATATAATTGAGATTTCAAAATATATAGACTTTAATTTAAGAAAATAAAATATAAATATTATTTTTCATCGTTGTAACCGTACACGAGTATTTGTATATATATTTTTTAATTTGAAAACTTGAATCTGAGGCGGTAGGTCGGTTGGTTTAATGTCTTGGTCAGTGAATATGTAGACCTTTTTTTTTTGTACGGGAGTTGTGGCGAGGTAATAGATACTCCCGTCTATCCGCAATATATCGACTCGTTTTGACTCGGTGCGGATTTTAAGAAATTATTTGACTTTATTATAAAATATATATGAAAGTTGTTGGAAAAAATTAGTGAAATATAAGTCTCATTTTTATCGATTAGTTTTATAATAAAATGTAAGTGTAAAGAGTTAGTTGAGTGTAAGACATATTTACCAAAAATAGTAAAAGTGAAATGAGACATTTTATTGTGGACATCAATTTATGGCAAAATTAGATATTTTATCGCGGACGGAGGGAGTATATATTTTGGGGTAACCGTTATAAAATACATGTTTGGTAGCCCATATCTATTATCTCGCAGGCCCATTAAATTCTCGGTCCGAAGTTAAAAGCCTGTAAAAGCATTGTTGTTAAATGATACGGTATCTGGCAAAATGGGTGGTATAGCCAACTATTTTCCAACAGTAAGCCAATACAGTGTGTTTTGATCCTATCTTACCCTTAAGTCGAATGATGGGTTTCGACCGATGACGCCTCGTTTGCTGACGAGCGTTGACGCAGACGCGGTGTGTGTTCGTTCTATTTCGCCGTCGTGATTTAATGAGATGAGACGCAGCCGTATCTTGGTCGGGCAAACTTGGACGACACATTCGATGCAATCGGGTTTGCAGTCATGGCAGTCGCTCGGTGGTGGCTATGATGATCTGAGCTAATATTTGTGTGGTTTCGCATTCCACATCTGAGCTTTTACATTCCAGATATGAGCTTTCAATTATGGGTTTCGCATTTCGTGGTTTGCTATTGTGGATTCGAATTTATGGATGATTCGTTTTCAATTTGGTGCATAGCCATGAGAATTCAAGTTTGATGATTTGAGTTTTGGGTTTGATGGTCGTGATGAATCTTTTTTCCGAGTCATGGCAATTTTGATGATTAACCTAGGTCCTTTTGATCTTTGTAATTGAATCGATCCATTTTGCAACTTCTTTATTTTCGATTGGTTATTGTTTGATCTATGCAATTTTCATTTGATTAATCATTTTAGGTTCTTCATTTTGATTCTGCATTTTATTTTGTATTTCATTTTCTGAATTTTGCTTTGTTGGGTTCTTCATTTTTTGGTTTTGATTTTTTGCATTTTGTTTTGATTTTCTGATTTTCTCTTTGTTGGGTCATGCAGTTTCCTCTATGTCCAAAAAAGCATCACAATAATTACACATGAATCAATAATCAGTAGTTCAATAAATTAATCACTCTCATTAAACATAAAACAATCAATAGTCATAAATACATTAATTTATACAAATCGTTAAAATAATTAATAATCAGTAATTTTAATAATTAATTTAGTGAAATTTAGAAGAACAAATGATTAAGTTAATTAACTTAATAAATTATATGTTGATTAATTAATTTAGTTAAATTTATATTAATTAATAAATTTCAAAATAGAAAAGTAAATTCATATTTTTAATATGGTTAAAAATGTCATTTTACATCCTATCTATAATATAATTTAAGCAATCAATCACTTTATTTATTTTTATCGTACTTATCAAATAACAATATTAAATTCTTATCATATTTATATAGTATATTTTTATCTTAAAATCTATCTTAATTTATATATCTCGTTATATATTACTTTGGCTACCAAAAGGATTCCTAATATACCTCTTTTGAGACATATGGTAATGGGTTACATATGATATCTTAAATCTATATTTTAAAGCATGACAAAACTAATATATTTGTATAATTTAAAGTTTCACTAATCCATATTTACTGTTAATATATGACAATTTTACTTTCACAATCTACTTACTATTCATTTTACTCCCTAATACTTAAACTAATTATTTTTAATTTTCCATGGAATCGATTGAGATATAAGGGCATCGCAACGATGCCTCTCCCGCGACGGCCGCACGGATCCCGACGGCGGCGGAAAATGCGGCCCTGCAGACGCGCGCGGCGGGCGCCCCTCGCGCGGCGATGTCCTGTCTGTCGGCTTCGGCGGCGGCTGAGTTCCCGGCGCCACTGCAAGTCAGCCGCAGCCAATTTCTTCTCTCTTCTTTCTTCATTTAACTTTATCTTCTCTTCTTTTTTGTTTATTTTCTTTCCTTTTCTCTCTATTTCTTTCTTTCTTTCTTTCTTTAATTTTTCCTTCTTTTTCGTTTCTTTCCAATTTTTTTCTTTCCTTTTATTTTAATTGTTTCGAATTTGTTTATTTTTTCTATTCCTTTCTTTTTTCATTTTCAATTTGTTTATTTTCAAAATTAAATTTATACGTTTAATTAAATTATTTGCTTTTTTGATTGATTCTTTGTAGCTAATTAGTCACACGCCGCATTTATGAAAATTAATTCCGATAAAAAAAAGTCTTGTATTGGCTTTTGCCGCACTAAAAATGTCGTAATTAACTTTCCTTATTTTTTGTGTTATAATTGATGTGCTACTAATGGAAAACATATATTTATTTGATAATTTGATATAAAAGATAACAGTCAGAAAACTGGGAATATCTCGAAAGATTTACAAGCGATAATAAAAGCAGAATAGTTGGTACCATTGACAGAGCCAGAATTTGTAGACTGGGGGTTCAAGAAGAATTTTAAAATAAAATTAAATATAAATAATATTATATAAATTAAATATAATGTTCAAAAAATAAAAATCAAATACAACAACATTACAACATTTCTCTTCTATTCTTCATCTTCTGAAATCGCTGCATAATAGTTTCATTAGTAACATTAATAAATACATCCTTTTCGATATTTACTTTAAATTTGTATATGAGTATAATGTCCAACAAAATTCAGCCATTCAATATTTTCAGCTAGGAGTAAAATACAGTGAGGAGCAAAATATA
>JAYDZE010464452.1:0-16098 GCA_034509125.1 Monilaria moniliformis
ACTGGGGCATTACCCAAACCACAGATTCCACGCATGCTCTCCGCCAGCATGGACACAATAATATCTTCTATTCAGTATGGGATTCCACAGGACCAGAAACAAGCCAAAATTACCTGAAAGAAATAGTTGAATGCTCCAATTGACTCCAAAAAAATCACATACGTCCAGATTAGAGATTGATTAAATGCCCCTCAAGCGAAGAACAGAATATAGCAACAAAAGTTGCTTAATAACCTCGGGCCAAAAATAATTTCCAGCTTCCTCAGCTACTCAGTTTAAATCCACAAGTCCAAAAGGTAATCTTTCAGGATCAACCATCCAGTCTGACTATCTGCAGCATGAGCAGGGAATACAAAATCATTTACCCACTAGAGAGAACTTATACAATAATAGAATAATAATGATAACAATAATATTTTCTCAAGAAAGTGATAACAATAATGATAATGACACCAAAGTCAACCAAACAGGAAGAAGCCATGGACTGGCAAGCAGCTTTTAGAAAATACAAGAAAAGAGGAAATAGAATCATTTGTCAATTGTAGCAGTGAGCTTAAGCAGCATAAAGTGCATGTGAGTAATACAAACATACAACGGGGCAAGTGAGGAAATAGGTTTTATGGTTTTCATTGATAAAAATATTATTCAGAATCACAGTAGCCCTGTAACTTATTCTTTTGAAGTATCTAAAAGCACTGACCAAATAATGCAGATGGCAATGGAACAAAAGATGAGGGGGAAAGTTTTTGAAGATATAATAGATCAACTAATCAGTTATGGCCAAGCTGACATTGTAAATGCACACATGATACAATACAACGCAGTGTAAATTGAAGGCCTCTGGGCAACCAATTCAGTAAAGAAAAACTTTATCACCCAAAACAGGTTAGCATATCTTTTTTGACTAAGACAACAAATCAAATTCCAATACACTGTAACACAAGTAGCAACATCTTATATGCTGAACTAATATCTGTAAAAATTAAAATTAGACTAACCAAGAATGTAATCAGAGAATTGAGCACAGATACTGCAACTTATTCAATTACTAGGTTGTCACATGTCCCTAGAAACAAAAACATTCAAATATCAGCCCTCAGTTACAAGTGACTTTGGCAAAATTCTGTAACCAGGTTTTTCTTACAAGTTCAACCTAGGTATACTCTACGTGGAAGATTGACAGAGCATGGAAACCTTTACATAGAACCATCCATATAAAATTGTGATTCAGCACTCAGCTATCAGCACAATAGAGAAGCACCATACCAAGCAACTTTTCAAGCCAAGATAGGTTGTTTAGTGGATTGCATGGGAAACTGGGTTTTTACCGAGGGGAAGGCCTGTCAATGGTTAGACTCGGAACCTGTGTCTCTCGATACAAATAAGTTTACACTTTCCATCCATGCTTTTTATTAAAACACCTTACCCTAAACAAAATAGATATTTAAATTGACAAAGACTACATTATTTTGAGCACCTCCTTTAAATCTTTTAAGAATATGTTTAAGATAAATTATCTGCTACAAAATAATAAGCACGGAAACTTCCCAATGGAAATCCACATTCCTCATTGGTATCGACAGGTCATGAGGCCAAACCTGAGCTACTATCAGATGAAATTATTTATTAAGTATCAGCTAAAGTCTAAAAATTTCTAATGCAGGCACAAAAATCTGAACTACTTTCTAAATCTGAGATATTATCCTACAATATGGCAAAAGACCAACAGCTAAAGGAGATAATTTCATAAAGACAGCAGTCGCCTAAATCAAATTAAATTATACATCGGCAACTAATTAAGACGATTTACAAAATTCACTTTAAAAGCCTTTATTTTATCCTGCAGGCGCAAATCCAAGCACATCTACCTCAAACTTTTCTCTACAAAGGAACGTGCATGTACAATCCAATAAATTATTAAAAAGAAAGAAAAGAAACTTAGTCTCTCTATTGTAAAGATACCAGCTTCTTCAAAAAACGGATTTAACAACCAACAAACTCCATGCCAGAAATTTTATCTGAATTAATAATATATCCACAAAACACCGTCTAAGAAATCAAAGACCACAACATGCACAGAAAAAGAAAAAGAAAAACAACAATTAAAACGTTAATTATAAAGAGGAACAAGCAGGCAAGAGCAGCCACGAAACCATCCGCACATTCGTGTGAAAATTGCTAAACCTAGAAATAACCACTCCAATTCGACAAAAAGAAAAGAAAAATGTCTAAAAAAGGACAAGAAACCAACAATAGAAAAAGGAAACAGAGGAGGTGCAGAAAGCTTACCACTTGTGAATCAACGATCCAGCAAACTACGACGTTGAATCTGAAATTCCGGAGAAATGCCAGAAAACCCCTAGTGAGAGAAAACAAAATGCAAGCCAAGAGGAGAAGAAAAAAATATTTAGAGAGAGAGAGAAGAAAACAATGTAAGGTAGGGGAGAGTAGTCTTTCAAGAGAGAGAGAGTGGGACTTTTGTTGCTGACAGGCTGTCGCCAGCCAATAAATCCAAAAATCAGGAGACAGATATTAAATAAGATATATACGTATATATTAAAGTTACGGTGCAGCTGTAATATATTTTCCAGTTTTCTTTTTGCAATAATTTTGCTGTGTTGAATATATAAAAATAAAATAGGCTAATATTATATTATATGCGTATTTGGTGGCATCTTATGTAGCCAAGCAGGGATTTTAATTCGAGACGTGTGGTTTGTGCGGCTGTGCCTCAAGCCGCAACTACAATTGTGTTTTGAGTTTAATTAATACTTTCGTCTCTCCATGTCGGCATTTATGTAAAGAGACGAAACTTAGACTTAACTAACATCTAGGGCATGTTTGGTAAAGGTGTTAAATCCGAGATAGATAATTTATTCAGTCCAATTTTGCTATTTGGTAGCCCTTGATTTTAACTACACGACTTGTGTTTGTACGTTGATTCGGGCATCTAAATCTTATTTTCGTGTGTTACTATATCGGATCAAAATGATTCGATAATCTATTTGTCTTGAGAAAAGCACCCAACATAATGATCTGTTGCCTCTTGCCAAGCAATCTTCCACATTTTCGCCATTGCAAGAGGTTTGTGTTGACATCTGAAGTCGTCTGTGTCCTTCGTTGCTACTATTAGGGACGAAGTTTAGTGAGACATGGGTGGCGCCTCTCTGTTGTACATTCATTTAGACCTCAGATCTCAGATGCGAAACATGCGTGATTGTTGTATTTCACGCTATTAGGTAATGTTCTGCGGTGCTTGGGTGTTTACGTGTTGGAATATCGTGTGAATTTGAAATTTTGAAATCTGGGGTGCAATGACATGAATTAGGGTTATTTTTTTACATATTTTTTGCCCTCATGTTCAGCTTTATCAGTTCATTTGATTTACCTGAAATCCAAATTTGTGGCTCTATTCGTACTGACAAAAAAAAGGTTGCCCTATTTTCCATTGTTGTTATCCATTTTTTCGGATTTTGATTTAAATATGTTCGAGCATTCATGCTAATCTGTAGCACTATGTGCAAATTACCATGTAAGGAAAGAGCTTTAGAAGTCATTACATATCTTCAAACTTGTATTTATAACTATTTATACTATTTTACCAGTGAATTGTGAACACAATTCATTAGTTTGTTACAGTATTTGACATTTAGTTCAGTTACCATTTTAGAACTTTAACACCTAATCGAGCATACGATTGTGATGCGTACATCGAGAAAGCTCAGAAAATCTCAGTCAAGGTAAGTTACGAAGGTCCAATGAACTCTACTCGAAACTATGGCATGTTACCATTTGCTCGCCATTAATTGCCTCTGCTAGTTTACTCGCTTCCTAGTAATGTCTAGACAGAGTAACTTCGTGGTCAGTCATTTGTTAATACCTTGGTCCTCATTTGTGGTGTCCATTTGTGCGTGCAAGTAATGTTGTTGCAATTAAATTGTGGTCAAATAGTTTGGCTTCAGCATGCATCTTAGAAATCCCCGAACCTACTCTAGTGGCCAATCAATACCTATTTGTATTCGTGACAGCCTTTATTTTTGCAAACGCATCATACAATTTCGTGTGGAATTGATGTGAGGTGTTACGTTCGAATTATGTTGCATGTGTCTATTCTGTTTTCATCTCAACAATTGAAATTTATGGATTTATTGGCATTGATAAACTATAATGCTCGAGTTATTCCCGGTCCTAGCATGCCTACATGTTCGAAAACAATATATAGTACTTGAACTAAAGTTTTTTCTTGGCAGCACAAGTCTTTGGTTGTCGTGTTTGGACTTAAAATATGGCACATAACGCAACTAGATACAGACCAATTTACTTGCTTTTAGAGGAGATTGTGCACCAATATTTTGTGGACATGGTGTGCATAATAGACATGGTTACTATGTTGAAAAATGCGTAATGAAAAAGGCGTAACGAGAACAATGACCTTATAACATGATATCTAGGTTGCCTAATCAATTCAATCACATGAATAGATTGGTAGGTGTGATCGACACAGATTATATTATCAACCTGCCATCAATTCATTTGGTAGATTATGTATTCTACTTTGGCAAGTATGTGGGTTAACAAATGGGAAATATGTAAGTGTAAATGAGTAGGTTGTTATTTTCGTAGATAGTTTAGCACATCATAAGAAAAATAGGATTGTTGGCTTTAACTTCTAGAGGTCGGGACAAATAGTTTCTCATTACGTGCATGTCGTACTAAAGTTTGTTTTAAAGTTGCATGAGATACTATTGGTTAAACCAGAGCCAGTGCCATACGATTATCGTGATTCGAGATGGAAGTGGTTCAAGGTATGTCGTCCTACATATAAGATTAGTTATTATGAGGTGCTATAGTCTATTCCGAGGGGATATCTGTAATTCAATAATTTTATTCATATTTATCGTGTGAATACGATATTAGAATGAGGGTATTGCTGTCCAAATAATCTTGTTGCTTCTTTTCACACAGACGTACCAAACATACAGCGACCAAGTTTATGTTTTTACTCAATCCACCAAACATATGTCCATGATTTACTATTTAAGCAGATCATGTTAAGTTGTCTTGATTTATACCATGTCTTGGCTATTCTCAACCGTCCTATCAAGCATGCCCCTAGTGTTCTATGACATCAAGAACAAGTTTATCATAATAAGTGAGAAAAGTTGGCTCAATATTTTTTGTCCTCTTACAAAAAATACCTAGATTAAAAGCAATTCAGATGACAATTTTATCATCACAAATAAGGTACTAATTTAAAATAAAGTGAACTATAAAAAGGTAAATATACTAAGGAGGTCACATATTTGCGGTAACTATACTAAAAAAATTGACATTTGTGGTAACTATACTAAAACATAATATCATTTGAGATACTTTTGTATTTTTTTGGATTTCTTCAGACAAAAATGCCCCCAAACCATTTGAGCGCCTTTAAGTCTATTTCTTGAACTAAAACATGCGTTAGTGTGAGTGATGTGTGCAGAGAATAGAGTAATAATTTCATCTCCTTTGCATTCACGTACACATAAATACACAGTGATATATATACATACATATACGTATATAAGGTTGGTATGCCGAGTGATTGCCGACACATGTTTTTATTTACTTTTACTGCTACAGTTGGAGTTGATCGATTTTTTTTTTTCTCACACACTTTCTTTTTTCTTTTTCTTTTTCATTTCTTGAGGGTTAAATGTGTTGATTCTTAAATGCAAAAGGCAAAAGAAATTAAAAGAGACAAGAGGGTTTCAGATGAAGGGTTTATAGGCATTGAGAAATAAATCCACGAAATTGTGCACAATCTTCTATCAATAAAAATTACATTATATATTTAAAATTATTCAAGCCATGAGGATCTTTTGTATTTTTGTATTGACAGAAAAAAACCAATTCTTCATCATTCCACTTTCTTCAACTCAAAAATAGAAAATAGATATAAAAAAAAATTACATCATCATTGCCAAAAATTACATGGCAATCTAGTAACGGCTCACTTTTATTTTTTGTACTTTTCAATCAAAAGAAGTTGATGAAGATTCTAAGTCATGTTAGGCTTGAACTTATTACTGTGTTGTTGTAAAACTTGGAGAAGTACGCAAATATTTGCAAATAATTACAACATCATCAAAAAGGGAGAAGTTGTTGGGATCAGAAGATATCAAAAGATTGTTTTGAATGATTTCAAAATCTTTAGTGGAGATGAGGACCAATAGTCTTGTCAGATGAGTCAGGTTAGAAAGCTTAGGATATTGAACTATATGACTTTGGCTAAGCTGGAGGCAGACATCATGGTTGTCACTGTGTTATCGAGCTGATTTTTCTAAGTTGATGAGTTCATGTGTACGAGTGAAAGATTGCAAACGAGCCCAGACGTATCTAAAATTTGGAAACAAGCGCTTGAAGATTTGAAAAGAAGCAGATGCAGAAGACGGAAAGAGGAGTTCGTCAGAAGAAACTTCACCCGGAAGTAGAAGACGTCAAGCGCACCAATCATATGACAACATGAGGTCTGGACAATTGTGAATACGTATGTTAGACCATTTTTACCATTAAAAATATATTTAAAATTTTTAAAAAATGCGAAAAATCTCTATAATTGAATAAATGAGTATTACCTCATATGTATGTCACGAATTGAGACCATCTTCCCAAACATAAATTGGGTTTGTGTTTCTTAATCCAGTGCATAGATTCCAGAGGGCATTTTGTACAAAGTAAAGAATATTACTTTTATCACATATAGTATGCATTAATTAGTATTTGCTTCTCTTTCCAGTTTCCTTTACAACCAAACAACTAAGAAGCGAGTTTTGTTCTGACCAAACACTCAAAAACTCTCGACACTTTTCGTATTCCTCTAAAGAAATCATGAGCAACGAATAGTAAGAGCGCCCTAAATTTTGATACCTAGTTAGTTTTCGCTATTTATCTTCTTAAAGTTGTTTTTCCCCTCCTTTCTTGTAGCGATTACTTGTTCAAGCTTCTCTTAATCGGTGACTCCTCTGTCGGCAAGTCTTGTCTTCTTCTCAGATTCGCGGTATGCTGACCTTAGTTGCTTGTTTCATTTGTGTTATACTGTGTGTATTATTCGTTAATTTGTTGTGAAAGATCAGTAACGGGTGTTTGTTTGGATGATTTTTTTTTGTTTTGTTTTTATTTTTTATTGTTGGGTTGGAATATTATTAGACCAAGTTTATAGGGGCTTTCCTTGTCTTGTTATGAAATGCGTGTTTCTTTTCCCTGAGACTTGTTTGCTTATGGATGTGATTTTTGTTGGTTGATTTATAGGATGATTCGTATGTGGATAGTTACATTAGCACCATTGGAGTTGATTTTGTAAGTTCACTTCCTATTTCATTATATTTCTTGATTGTTGTCATGCTCTACTATTTTATTTGGCTACGTGATTATGCTGTTGTTAATTTTGTAGAAAATAAGGACAGTGGAGCTAGACGGGAAGACAATCAAGCTTCAGATTGTAAGTTAAATTATATGTACAATCGTCAATGCGTGTGATCTCTCATTTGGTGATACTGTATTCTGCTCAGGTCTTTTTGGCTACTGCATGTCCTTTTTTGTTTTTTGTTTTATTCATATAAGATTATCCTAAATGACTTAGCAGAAATGCACATAACTTGATACCTTTTCATCCTCAATTTATAAGAAACTTGGGTCTTCATTTGTTATGTTTCTGTTGGGAACTATCATTTACATTTTATAGATATGATTTTTCAGCATTCTGTTTTTTCTTTTTTTCTATTTTTTGTTTTAGGATGATATTATGTTTAGTCATGTGAGTTTGTATAAGGTTCAATAGGTATAAAAGAGAAAATGTTTGGTTTTGAATGTTTTATTGGTGGCTGCTCATGTAAGAATGTAATAAATATGCCATTTTTCATAAGATGATGTATACATAAGCAGTGAGTTATGCTGAACGTCCTGAAAGTAATAGATAGATGAAAGTGGTAGTGATGGTGTCTGCTCTCATCGGTCAACCTTGATATGATAATCTATTAAGATGATTTTTACATAGTCGGTTTTGGTGTAATGATATTTTTTGAAAATAATAGTATATCTGTTGGAGAAGGAGGCCTTGGCTCACTTCTAATATTTTGTTTTTTATATGATTATATGGTACTATGTCTTGAAAAGGGTGAATGTTAAGCAATGTAGTTTGAAAGTTCTTATACATTATGTAGATGTGGGTAGTAGTGGCGAAGTTAATTGGATAGAATAGTGGGAAGATGAAATAGGTCTTTTGCAATGAGATTGAATAACACAAACTTGATTTATGAATGATTTGTGAGAAATTAAGGATGAAACCAGTGAAGCCCTCACATTTCCAAGACCAGTGAAGGGGTTTTCTTTTCTGTATGTTTATCTGATTAAAGTGTGTCCTATATCTGAGTCAAGTTGGTTTTTTTAGTAATTAGTATATAAAATTTGCACTGACTATGCAGATTAATTTTGGGACTTGCTATAGTTTTATTGGTCTCTTGTATGATTCCTGTAGTAATTCTGATCTCTTGTTGCTTCAACGAGTGGATTTTTCTCTGCCAAAGCAGCAAAATGAGATTTCATTTGGTGTCTCCCTGCACCCTAGCCTAGTGTGTCAACAGCTGAGCCATTCAACATGTGTGATATTGAATGCTTCTGAAATTGCTCATAATATTATTTATACCATCACACGCCGTATTTCATATAATTTGTTGTATTAGACGACCACTAAAACTTACAGTCTAAAGAGAATAATGGAAGTGACATTATACTATTTTGATATTTCTAGGGAATCATTGGTTCTCTTACTAGCATTTGGAAGAAGATGTACATACCATTTTGATACCCCATATAAGCTCATATTCTGGACTTATTATGGTATTGTTTCTCTATTTATGTTTATCCAGTGGGACACTGCTGGCCAGGAACGGTTCCGGACTATCACTAGCAGTTATTATAGAGGAGCTCATGGGATCATTGTAAGAAAGATCTTGATATAATTATTCATGTATTTTGTGTTAGTCATTGTGTGCAGTCGTGATTCCTTTTCAACGTTATATTGTATGAATGGAATGTGTTGAGTACTCGGGTATATTGAATATAACTTTGTTTTTCCACACTGCTGGTGCATTCTGCATTTATTTTCTTGTTATACCTGGCCCGGTATGGTTTCTGACTACCTTCCAGGACTCAGTGTGCTTATCATTTCTAACTCAATCCTTTACTTTTGAGTGATGGTCCATTCTGTTCACTTGTTATTTTAATCTCTGTTATCTCACTGTATTCTTGAAATGTTATTTTTAATCTCCACATTATTTGTGACTTACTGACTTTTAAGTTTATATCAGTACTCAATAGGTTATCAGCTTAATGCGAACTCTTCTAATATAAATCAGAAAAACTGGATTACTACTGAAATTTATTATGATGAAATTCTTTCTCCTGTATTGAAATACTTTTTAATTTTTTTTCTTCAGATGGTCAATTATTTTGTCTTCAAATTTTAACTTTCTATTTGGGCATGGATATACCATATATAAATTACAGTTTACATGAAGTTAATGTGACCTGGTATATAACCTGTTGTGATTTTCTAGGTTTTTTCTTTTGATTCAGCTATACTTTCTAGAAAGCCCAACTGCACGAGTACTGATGGCTGAGAAAACCATTTGTTGATCGCACTAAATCAATTTATTTTCTATCTTGGATGTGCCTACAGCAAAATTTTAAGTTTTTCTTATTGCAGTCAGCAACTTTCACGTGACTTGCTAATCTTGTCTGTTGTAAATGTTTTACTAATGACATTTATCTAGTTTGCTTATTTTTCTCATAAGTTGGGAATTTAAAATTTTGAACCTTCTGCAGTTCTATTATTTATTCCTCTGAGATGACTGACCTACTTAGTTTATATTGCATTCTGATTTTGCTACTCAAACAATGCCACATGTCTGAATTGTAATAGATTGTGTATGATGTTACTGAGATGGAGAGCTTCAACAATGTCAAGCAGTGGCTTAATGAAATAGATAGATATGCAAATGACAGTGTTTGCAAGCTTTTGGTGGGTAACAAATGTGATTTGGTTGAGAACAAAGTTGTGGACACACAAACAGCAAAGGTGATTATCTTATGTTAACTATATCACATCAGCTTCATTTTGTCACCCCCCACCCCACTTTGTCTTTTAACTACCTCTAGTCATTTGAGAAACGAATGAACTATATGCATGTGGATATGGAGAATCTGGTCATTGAGTTTTTACAATCTTTCTTAAACTACAGTCATATTTTCTTTCCTGCAAAGGTCTTCATTTTTGTACTCCTGGTATCAAACAAGAAACAGAAACAATGAGAAAGTGAAAAATAAAGATCCATAAAACAGAAGAGAATCTCTTCACCGTTTGTGGACCATTGCCCAAGTACCACAACTTATGTTTCAAATGTGTATCGAGTCTTTATGGAGACATGATAAGCCATACAAATTGTAAGTAATATCGCCATGTCAATAACACTTTCAACAAATGAAAAATGAGCACTTCAATATTGATTATAGCAAGTCAATAGCACTTTAATGCTAGTTAATCTCCTTAGGATTTATGTGATTTGTAGATCTTTCTTATTATTTAATGTATTAACTTATGCACTGGATTGAACTTACAGGCATTTGCAGATGAGCTTGGGATTCCTTTCCTTGAGACAAGTGCAAAAGATTCAATTAATGTGGAGCAGGCTTTCTTGACTATGGCTGGGGAAATTAAGAAAAAGTAAATCTAGTAACTATTGATAAATAGAATTATACGTGATCTAGCTCATCAGTGCAAGTATATGATATTATTATATGCTTTTAGACTGCTTAACATAAGTTTCTTTTTCAGATTAGCCTTTTACTTTTCAAACTGGAGGGTCTGTTGGGTTCTTAATCTATTCACTGACTTTATGCATGAAACAGAAGTGTTTTTGTGATGGCGAAGTATCTGAAGTTGTTTCATTCAGGGTTGGTGGTGATAGTTGGTTTTTACACTGGTCTTGTGCCAGCTGTGATTTTTAACTTAAATTCCCTGCCTAGTCTGCACTAGTTGTGATGCTGACTGTTTGCAAATTCTGAAGCTGTTCATCGTTTGCCTGACATATGTGTAATTGCAGGATGGGAAACCAGCCAACAGCAAACAAGTCATCAGCCAGTACGGTCCAGATCAAGGGACAGCCAATTGAGCAGAAGAGCAACTGCTGTGGTTAAGTGTAATCTTTGTTTACTGTTAGAAGACTGTAAAAAACTGATGACAGATAACCGTTAACGGAATTGTCCTTTTAGCTACTTGGAACTCAACTGCAGCCAGTTAATATATCCCTTACTCTTTTGTTTGTTTGTTTACTTCATTGCTCTTGTGTGCACCTTACCTTACACAGAATTTAGGCCTTGCCTTTTCTTCTAAAATATGAAGGTTAGAAATTGGTTGAAATGACACTTCTTTGAATGTGTTGCAAATCATAGGTATGCTTTCACGCATATGAGCACGAACTTTTTTGTGTCAATATTATATAATATGATACCAACACCATTTTCTAGATTTTACAGTAATAATAACTAATAAGTTTTAGTTTTTTTATGCTTTTAGTAAACAATTCAGAAATATAAGTAATTGTTATAATGATAAATTAAACTAAATACTTTAATTAAGTATATTAATAGATATATGACTGATTTATTTTACATTTCATCAGGTCAGCAATTATTGGCACAACATGAATATCTTTATGTAGACTTGATTCTCATTATTTTCTTATGGTATTAATAATTGACAGCCTACTTAGTACCCATCACCATCCCCACCTCCCCCTTCCTCAGACATAGTTTGTGCCGTGGCTGTGGTATGCCATCTCTTTCTCCTCCCTCATGCGCCGCCGCATGCCTCTGTTCGCCTCTTCTCTTGACCAGAGCTGCACAAGTTGCCTCTCCGGTTGCACAACTGCGAAGCATGGAAGCACTAATTTCTAAAATTCACATCAGTACCCCACAATGCACATCAGATGACATTATGATAACATTGACTAATTTTTACATAATTTTATAGCTATGGTCATATTTTATCTTTACTATACCAAAATGACTATTTTTAAATATAACTCCTAACAATATTTTGAAACTCAACGCTCTTCATTGAGAACATACTCGGTTCCAAGAAGAAAAATTCCTGCTTTCAACAGTTTAACCCCCCCAACTATTCTTGCATCACTATATGCGGCAGCTGCTGTTTAGGGTTCTTTATACTAAACACAACGCCACTCGAAATAAACAAATATAATAAATATAATATCAAATTCAAAAGAAACAAAATAATCATCCACTGACATTTCTGGAGAACGCCTCAACTACTATACGAATCAAGACATCTGCAAGGTGTTCAATAGAGAAATATCAAAACAATCAAAATCACAGCAGAAACCGACAAATTCCAAAATAGAGAAGACGATCAGGACGTCGAGCAGCAGGTCTTCTTCGTGTCGGTGTCTTGTGGACCAACAACGAGAGTCTTTCCCTCTTTGATATTTGCTGCAGGCTCATCCGAGGATAGCGGTTTCTTACTGATTATACGATATATTTCTGAAAGGATGGTTTGGAAGGCCTTCTCCACATTAGTGGCCTCCAGAGCCGAGGTCTCGATGAATGAGAGCCCCTCTTTTTCGGCAAAACTTTGAGCATCCTCTGTCGCAACAGCTCTAAGATGCTTGAGATCAGTCTTATTTCCTATGAGCATAATAACAATGTTGGAGTCTGCATGGTCCCTCAGCTCCTTCAACCAGCGACTCATGTTTTCAAATGTGGTAGGTTTTGTGACATCATACACAAGAAGAGCGCCTAGAGCACCACGGTAATATGCACTGGTTATGGCCCTGTATCTCTCTTGCCCAGCTGTGTCCCATATCTGAGCCTTCACTGTTCTTCCCTCAACCTGCAAACTCGACATTAAATGAATTCTTACTTTCTTGGTCTCACTGAATTTGATGATAAGCAGACACAAACCAACTAAAATTCAGTAAAAAACAACGCTAAACGGTACCAAAAATCAATGAAAATTTTAGAAACTGATAACATCTTGAAAGAGCTGAGTTATGAACTTATTGCTTTTGTCGATAGTCCTGCATTCTCTCTCTATTTGGAAGAACTTTTTATGTTTAACATCTCAACATTAATTTTGATGCATATCATGCATCAAAGTTCAAAACCAGTTGAGAAACTGGAGTGCCCAAGTACCAGACTTTGGGTAGAGACTTCCTAAACTTTTTGATTCTTGAATATACAGCAACATAGCCTTGATTATTCAATAAGCCAAGTGCATGCCTTTATGTTTGCTACAGTTCATACAATCATACATCTTTTGCGGACTTTTCTATGCAGCCTGAGAATCAACCAAAACAACAGTCATGAACAAACACAACATGATTATCAAATTGATGCACTCTATAACTACCGCATGTTTGTTGTTGTAGCATTTTATAAATCGACAATACCACAAAGGAAAGTCCTCTCTTCTCCTCCATTTTATTTGTTTCACCCAAGGCAGCCAGAGCAACATATGTCTACATCTCTTATGCAATAAAACTGAACCCCAAAACCTGGATTCTAGATTTTAAGCCATGTGATATTTTTCACTTAGAGTAGTGGCATAAGATTACTCATATGCAGAAGGATGTGGCTATATCTCTCCTCCCGAAATCGCGTATGCACAAACATGGTCATGCAATGAGAGTTCGATTATTTTCAGGCCTAGCTAGTTAGTGTGAGGCATTGGTTGCCCTTGTTCTCCTCGCATTCATCAATCTTTAAGCACTTGTCCTCTTCCCTTTAACAGACCTTAATAATCATTACAAATATCACATAACAAATATAAAGGCCCTTCAATCTCTCGACAGTACCGAAAATCAAGTGAACTTACAAAAGACACATTTTCCACACCGTCCCTTATATCATATAATCCAGATAGGAATTTGTAAAATTGGAACACTCTTTTGATGACCATTTTCAATAAGATCATAACTTTAGACAAACATTAAAGACGATGTCCTAGATACTGAACTTAATGGATTGCACAAAGTTTACTATTTTCACGTGTGATTTTGCTTCTACAGAGGATAGAGAAAGTTGCACCAAAAACCCATAATTATTCCCAGCAAAACTGCACAATCGCCACATCAAGTTATGAATAAACAGCACACAAACAGCTATTGCAGACAAGATCTACCCTTATAACAAATAGATAGATCTATATATCCAAAACCCACAAACATAAATGAAGAATTCGAATTAAAAAGACGAAAATTCACTCAATTCAAACAATCAACTGACACGTGCCCTCAAGGACGCAGCGATTACACCGTTTCCTTGTCTACCAAAATCCGAAATTAGAATTGATTACATACTAAGAATAGCAGAAGCACTTAAAGGTGGAAAAATAATTAAAATTTTGAAAACCTGAAGAGTGCGGGTAGCGAACTCGACGCCTATAGTTGATTTAGATTCCAAACAAAACTCGTTGCGCGTGAATCGCGACAGCAAGTTCGATTTGCCGACGCCTGAATCGCCGATTAATACAACTTTGAACAAGTAATCGTACTCGTCATCGGCTCTCCGACCCATTTATCAAGTCAAAATCAAATCTACTAAAAAGATCAAATGTTTTTCCTGTCTTCGGTTTTTGGCAGTAATTGGTAGCTATGGAGTGAGTTTTATTTGATTCTTTAAATAAATGGCTTTCATGTAATGGCTGAAACGCTGTATTTCCTGGAAATATCTGAATTTGCTAATTTTTAGCAACTTTTCAAATTTTAAATTTTGGAATGATAGATTCTGATAATATATTTGTTTTGTTTTGGATTTTAATTATGGTTACTTATTATTATTTTAATTACTCATGTCTAGATACCAATTGTTGGGAACTAACACACACTATCACGAAAAGCAATAAAGAACAAAGAAACTAGTTACCTAATTTGTCTTTGCGAGAATATGTATGGAATCGCTACCAAGTCAAGAATATTTCACTTGAAAATTTCTAAATAAAATATAGTGCACTCTACAATTACAATAAGGAAGCTATATATAAGCAAGGCGAAATTCTAGTAAGTAGAATCTAATCCGACTAAAATTACTCCAACCCCACTTAATTCTAATCCTTATTATACTCCACTAACACAACAGATTTCGTCATAATATTTTAAATTAATTCATAATATAACATATTTAGGGTCAATTATCAGATCTGACACTTGCACAATTTTGCAATATTCTCATTATTTCTCAAATCTTAGCATTGAATGTATTGTTAGTTCCGAAACGAATCTGATAGGTGTACAGAATGAATATACCTATGGTAGTCCAAGTTATTTATATCTGTTTGGTGTTATCATTGAATGCTTTAGAAATGAATATATTCTTTTGAGCATGTTGCGCATCGTGTGAGAGATTCAAAGTATATATAGTCTGATTGATTCAAAGCTCGTGTTGCATCCACTTGACCAATCAAGGTCTCTCATTTAATACAAGTTAGAATTAGTTATTACGCTGGTAGTTGAGCCGACAGACATATTCTTAGTGAGGCATACTTCCCCTTCAACTGCTCTACCGCTGAAACTGATTTGTAGATCCTGGGTCTGCTGGTACAACCAATCCTTATGCGCATCCTTATTCAACTACTCGACCCCGTAAACTGATCTGTACATCCTGGATCTGCTTGCTCAATGAACTCCACATGAACTCAATCTCAACCGTTAGCTACATTTCTTGCCACCAAAAAACAGCAAATTTGTTACTTATGAAATTGTCATTAGAATAGGATAACTTTGCACCGACTGTCATTACTGATATACCGCAACAAATATGAATGTTAGCCACGAATCAAAACCTTTTAATAATGACCAAACACAAATAATCTCAAAGGATAAAACATTACTTCAACGTAACCGGATACAACATTCCACTAAAACAAACTGTGATTTGGCGAAACTATTACCAAACACAACAATAATTGCATATAAATCACAAAATTCATTTGGAAACATACAACACACCTATAACATCTTTTCCAATATAATCCTTTATTGA
>JAYDZE010464563.1:0-16098 GCA_034509125.1 Monilaria moniliformis
TTTTAATTTTTGATATTGAAAATGATATGAATTTATGAAATAATTTAAAAAATAAGAGATGAATAGTGTAAGGGAAAGTTAAAGCTCGACCGCTGTTGCAGGGAGGGAAATTTTGAGGGAAAAGTTGTTGCGGGGCCCATAAATAGTGTAAGGGAAATGCTAAAGCCCGGCCGCCGCTGTGGATGCTCTAAGTTGGTGGCAAACCCTAAACCGTAAGTTGGTGGCCATTTAAAAAAATATTACAATTGCAAAAAAAAAAACAAGTCAACGCCCAAGGTGAGATACATAGTGATTGCTACCGTAGGAAGAGCAACCTGGTACTTTAATGCGATTTAGATGGATTAAATAT
The DNA here is from genome assembly GCA_034509125.1 of Monilaria moniliformis. Classification (NCBI taxonomy): domain Eukaryota; kingdom Viridiplantae; phylum Streptophyta; class Magnoliopsida; order Caryophyllales; family Aizoaceae; genus Monilaria; species Monilaria moniliformis. Next base: position 350 of record JAYDZE010464563.1, read on the forward strand.
TTTAACTGGCCAGAGGGAGAGTCGCGTAGAGATAGCAGAGCCGGCTTTGAGATTTCCGAGATTCTAGGTGAAAACGAAAAAATGGGCCCTTAAGAAAAAAATATCATTTGAATCGAGAAAGCAAACAAATAAAAAATTGCAAACCTTCACTACAAAAATTATGAAGTTCACTGACTAACAGTTACCGAGCATATGCGTTACTCGGAAATTTGCGAACACTTTCCATTTCTGAACACGCTGCGGACTTTTTGACTACATTTGTGAGCACGGATGAAAAAGTCAGAACGTGAGCAAAATTGTGGATGTGCTCGGTATATTGTCGATGTGCTCGGTATATTGTCGAGCACCTGTATCACCGGTAACTTACAACCGTTCCGAGCACATTCCAACCATGAAAACATACCGAGCACCATGGTGCTCGGCATATTATTTATTTTTTAACAAAATATTTCATTGTTTACTCTCTGAGCACTTAAGTGCTTGGAAGCTGCTTTATATATTTAAAAAAGTTACATTATTTATATTCTAAGCACATGAGTGTTAAGAAGATGTTTGATGATTTAAAAAAATATATATTAGTTAGTGACCGTGCATAGGCCATGCTAGTAACGTCCAATATTGCTCGGAAGTTGTTTTATGTTTTTTTTAAAAATTACATTATCTAATTTCCGAGCACTTTGTGCTTGGTACAGTTAATGCGGGAGAAATCCCGCGAGCATGAGTTGGTACCGAGCACTGGGTACTGGTGCTCGCTAATCTAGCAGTCTCTATCGAATAAGAACTCTACCATATCTTGGCAACTTTCTTTTTAAATATCCATATCCGACTGTTTTTCGATTATGCTGCTGTTATAGATTGGTTGAGTGAATGCTTCTTCTCTTAAGGTTGGTATATTATTTATTTGTGATTTTTTTTCTTAATTAAGTGATTAGTCATCACATGTACATTAGCAAAACCTAATTTTGGATCGGACAACTCATGTACTTCATCTTTCAATTCATGAAATTAATCATCTATCCTTTTTTGAAATTATCTAAAATACAAAGGTTTTTTTATTTGAATTGTGTTAAAAATTTCTATTACTAAAATAGCTTTATTGTGAGATAAACTTTTAAAATATCTTTTTCAAATTTTGGTTGTCACTAGATTGGTGAAATAACATTTGTTGATATCATCATAAGAGTCCACATACGTGAATAAAAGGTTAGTACATGTTTAATGTAATTAATTTTCTTACTTTATAGTGTTAAATTTATTAATTTTATTTTCTTAATGTCATTATGTTCTTGTAGCAATAATGTTATTATTACATAATTTATGTTGCTTTGGTAATACAATACTTTACGTGGTTAATTATGTGCCTTTTAGAACTAGAGACTTAAATATAAATTTCAATTAGTGACTAGAATTACATTTTTTTCGTAATGTTATTATATTCGTAATGTTATTATATTTATAATGTTGTAATACTTTTGTAATAATAAGGTTATTATTAGGGAATTTGTGTTGCTTTGATAAATGTACTAGTTTACATGTTGAAATAGATGATTTTTAGATAAAGAAAATTTGCAACAAAAAAATACAAATTTTGATAATTTATTTTGTTTTCGTGTAATAAGGTAGTGAAATTGATATAATATCGGAAAGAGAGTGAATGTATATGAGAAAATTCCCACATGAGAATATAATCAGGATTTTATTGATGGATTAGATACATTTATAAATTTTGTCGTGCAACATCCTTCTAAAATGGATTGTTTAAAAATTAGATGTCCATATGCACATTGTGATAATAAGAGATTTCTGTCTACGGCGTGAGGAAGGGGTTTACTCGAAATTACTATGATTGGAGATTTCATTACGACTGTGGAGTGTCGTCGAGTTCAGAACAGGCCGAATCGATGCATTTCGATCCGCCACCAAATCCATATCACCAGATGGTGTACGATGTATGAGGACGAACAATTGGTCTTGATATTTATGATTTCTAGACGCAATATCCTGAACAATACATGCCAGAAGCCTCCAATAATGAGTCGCAACAGTTCTACAACATATTACAAGCGCCTCAAACTGATTTGTGGTAGGGCTGTGATTATTCACAATTGGAAACAAATGCTCACCTGATAACTATTAAGTCCGAACATCGCATGTCTTAATGGTTATTTGACGATTTCTGTCGTATCGTAAATGAGCATTTGCCGAAACCGAATCATATGTCTCACAACTTCTATTTCACTTAATACCCGTATATAATTATATTTCATTTCCTCATTTTTTGTTTTGTATAAAAAATAATATGTTCATCGAGCAATTGTGTGAGCGCAATCCGGGAATAACAATGTCGCGATTAGAGCAACAATTGAAAGATAATTATGCATCATGGTTTAAAGAATATGTATGTTTTCTATATCATGCTCTGTATTATTTGTACATTTTTTTTTACTAAAACGCATGTCACTCATTAATCAAGTGTTTCGTTCACAGGGTCAGAATTACTTACCTCGTGGTAGCCATTTGTACTATCTGTCTCAGTGACCACTGAACGCAGTCAAGAGTTACAATGTTTGTTTTGTTAATAGATACAAATTCTACACAGACTCTTATGGAAAACTAAATCAACTATGAATAGTGGGGTCTGAATCAGAGGGTCCAATTACAGCTATAATGAAGATGACTTCTATGGCATTTCGAAAGAAGTTATAAAGGTGGAATATCGTGCCTTACCAATAAAGAGAGTCGTATTGTTCAACTGTTTATGGTATAATCCGGCTCCGGCTCCACATGGTGGTCCATTTTGCATCCAAGGTATAAAAAGTCGAAGTGAATATTCAGAAAGAGTACCCGAAATATGAACCATTCGCTTTGGCTGATATGGTGTTCTTGGCTTGAGTTGGAATCCATGTTTACTACAAATATGTCTTGAAGCATTTTCTTTTAACTTCAGGTTATGAAAGCGAGGACAGTCAGTGAACGAAGTTAATATCGATTCATCAAAATAACTTTATTTCACAAAAGCACATTTAGGTGCAGCGGGTGCATTAATCTAATCTTGCTTTTGTTGCGGATAGTTAATTGGTTTGTGGTACTTGTAAAGTTTTTTATATTTGTCATTAGTCATCTATCTCTTTTAGCATATTATCATGTGCTAATCTTCTATTTTTTTTTTAATTGGATGTAATTAATTTATTTGTGAGACCATCATTAGCTTACAAGTAAAGTTTTAATGAATTTTTTATTTGTATATTAAAATTGAGCGATTTTTTTAAAAAAAATCATTGAAATTACCGACGGATTTTTCCGTTGGTATGTCGTGATTACAGACAAATTTTTCTGTATGTGATTTCCCGATTCGCCCGTCGGCTTTCGGACAACAAAAAACACCAACTGGGGATGCTCGTCGGTATTTCGTCGGTAAAATTTACCAACGGACTGTATCCATCGGTAAATTTTTTACCAACAACGATTTTAGAGACAGCTCGTATCCGTCAATAATCCATCGGTGATCTGTGTTACCAACGGATTTTTGGGATTGACCAACAAAAAAATCCGTCTATAATTTCTGCTTCTTTATAGTAAATATTCTCAAATGACAAACCCACCTAATTACTTAATTAATTGTGGATGTTCACCATCTTAACCTTTCGTATTGTCTTATGTGATGGATGTTTAATACAATGATCCAACATAGGAAGGGAGATTGATTGAAAGTTTGAAACGTTAAATATAACCATATTATTTTGCTTCATATATGTCATTTTGCGTCTTATGTTTAAATACAATTTATTATATAAAATGGTCGTACGTTCTTACAATAATTTTTTTTTATTTAAACCCTTTCCTATACATAATGTGTATGTATGAATTCATTACATGTCGAAATTGAAAATGAAACTATATATATTTACAATCCTTGCAGGATCTTTGTTTTCGCTCAGGTCTAATCTTAATTTATTTGCATTTTCTGCATTTAATATCAACTTAGTTAATATTACCAATATATATATAGAAAAGTCAATATAGGACAATTCGATTTGGATCAGTTCGGCCCTTTTTTGCTTCGGAATACTTAGCTAACTTATCTTGGGTTTTCAAGCTAACTCCATTCGCAAGTTTACGGTTTTTTATATTTTTTCAACATGCTATATGGTCTGCTCCTCTCTTATCCTTAAAACAAACAAATACATATATACAAAAGAAGTGATCGAAAAAAACTATAAATAACAGATAATTCATGGTCATCTGAGCATCACGTATTATTAAATATTCATCTTTATATCTTTTTTATCATATGTTTTTTTAAAAATGATATTATATTATAATGCAATTCAATTTCAAATTTCAATAAAGAAACTATTATAATTTCATATGCTGCGGATTGTAGTTATTTTATACATTCAGTAGGGGTACTGTTCTGACGTACTAACAATAAGAAGGTTTTTTATTTTAACCATGTACATTCGTCGACAACCTGCTCAAGCTTAGGATCTTCATCTTCAAAGTCTTGGAGCTCTGGTGCTTCGTCTTCCAAGTCATCTTCGTGTGCCAAGTCGTCTTCTAGCCCCCAATGAAGCAGAGCGAATCGAAGTTTGCACTTCTTGACAAAATCGTCTCAGTCATCGATCAACCTGTTGGGCATCCGCCAACGAAAGCAATCGGCGGCTAAGCCCTCTAACATCAACCCTATGCAACCCAGGTGATCATTCGGAGGAATATCATAAAACTCGAAATACTTACGTACCTTGGACAACCAACTTAATGGTTTGGTCCCGTCACATTTAGGCGCCTTGAGTTTGGTTTTAGGAGTGTAGCTGTCATCGCCACAAAATCTGTTATCTACTGTGTCGCGTGAATTGTTGTTGTAGCAAAAGTGCCTCCCATGGTGGTGAGGAGAGGGTGATAGGATGGGCTGGTTGGCGACATTAACAGCTTCCAATCGAGTTTCCAACCGTGAGTGGTAGGACTCCATGCGAGCCTAAAATTTCTTTTGCATTTGAAACAGTGACTCGTTCAACGCGGTTACGCGTGCGTCGACCGCCGCTAGTGAGTTCGGTGCTGACGAATCGTTCGACATCATTGAGAGCACCAATTGGTAAGAACCTAATAAACGAATGTACGATAAGGTAAGCTTCGAGTGCTTTCGTACTCCAGAAAGTGAAGGTAAAGAAGGGAGGAATTGTCGCAAGCGACCTGAGATGCAGAAGAGAAGAAAACCGTGAACGGCAAGATAAGAAAGAGAGCTAGGGTTTATCAATTAACTTCTTCCATAATTCATTATCCAAGACTTCACACCTATTTACCTAATGACCTTAACTAATTTAGATTACAAATATTTGGAAGGATATCCCATAGGAAATAAATCAAAAGCCATAAAGAAATAGATCACAAATGATAACTATGAAGATAACCACCGATAGCTTGGCTCCTCATTTGCTGCACCTCTTCACATCTAAATCCTATGCGAGTGACTCACGGCCCACGTCTTGGGCCCGCAATCTCTGTCCTCTCTCTGGCCCAAAGACTCTACCAACTCCAATTCTTGATCGTCTTCGCCCTAGTTCAATGTACAATGCATGTTGCTCGTTCAATGCACGATCGCTGGATTCCACCGTAACAGACGACTATTACTTTGTCGACATAAATGCTTCTCACTCCCACCATTCTTTCACCCAAAAAAAGGTTTCATGGAGAATGTGATCTCATTTTGATTTTCATTATTTGCTAAAGTATTTGGGTATATATGGAGAAAGTAGTAATCTCATTTTGATTATTTGTAATTTTTTGTAATGATAATCTATGCTTATAGTCTGGTGTAGGCTTGACGAATGAGGCCCCCTTATATATACAGTGGCGGGGACTGGGTGTGGTGTAGGCCGGAGTCCCCCTATATATACAAACGGTGGGGGTGTTAAGCTTCATAAAATAACACTATACAAATTATTTTATAAATTGTTTAAGCTCTCAAGTCTAAAAAGAGAGCTTAATTGAATTATAGATTTCCTTTTCACGTTGTCCTGTTGATTTTAATTTATCCTAATCTGATTTGTGGAATTATCTGATGCAATTACATCAATAATTATACGATAATATATTGATGTTTAATTATATATGTGATGCTCCACTACTGGAAAAATAATCCTTAAACTATTAGGTTTTATGATTAAAATTAAAATAAATAAATCCTCAATACTTTATGTGGTTCTGTGGGAAAATTGCACTTCTGATACGTTATGTTTGGTACCCTACATATTTTGTGATTTCGAAAGCTCAACAATACATATTGTCTCACTTTCAATTTTTATTATTTGAAAATACAACTTTTCTTTTGGTAAAAGTTAACGGCAATTTTTATGCATTTTCTAAAGGATAAATGTATGATTTTGTCTCATTGTTTACTAGGTTTTTCGAAAATGACCCGACTAATATCTTGATTTTATCCCGTTAAAATGTTTCGACACAAAAAATATGACGAGTGCTATCCGAGAATGGACTTGGCATATCCCCGTGGATAAGTAAACTGAAGTGGCAACAAAAATTTAAAAATAAAAAGTGAAAATTTCCAAATAACCCAAACTTGGGGATTGGAAGAGCAGCAAGGTGCAGATCGGAGATGAGGAGCATGGAGGAGGCGGCTATGGGAACTGGAAGGGCAGCGGATAGTGTTGCTATTAGACTATGGTCTCGTGATTTTTTCCAACTTGGATTTTCCACGTAAAAATTCTTGTCTTGTGATTTTATATCCAGCAAGAGGGAAAAGAATTATCCTGATTTTGCTATACAGGTATCATTTATTTTGAAATAATTTGATAATTATCACCACTTTTCCCAACATAAGGGTGGAGCAGTCGCCGTTGGGGGAGGACTATGACGAGTCGCGTAACTCGCTCTCGCCATCGCTAGGCACCACTGAAGATGGATTAGCCTGAGGTTGGGCTTGATGGCCATTGCTGCTGAGTTTGCAGCGTCTCGCTGCAGATTTTCTGGATTGGTGGTTAATGTTATTTTATTATTATTGTCATGAAATAGGGAAGGGATGTTGTGTTGATCTCTAGTCACTTCCAAATTCAGCTGTTGTGATTCAGTTATATCATCTCAGTTATTGTTGTTAAAAGGGTTCCGATCCAATCAATAACCATGTTCTACTGCAAAAACTAATAGTCTATTTCTCATTTTACAATTAAGTTGAAGAGGTTGGATATATACCAGCACCACCAATTACCAATTAGTTTTTGAGATAGTAATGTTGCTAATTCTGCTCTCACATTACAATCACCCAATTTAGATATTACTTCGTATGTCCACAAAAAATATACCATATTCTAAAAAATAGTTGATAAATATTGAATATTTTTTTAGTAGATAAAAGATAATACTAGAAAATATACAATTTTTTTCAAAGAAGTGTAGTATGTAAAATTGAAATTTAAAATAAAATATAGTCGTGTTTTAAAAAGAAGGTGATATATATTTATTGTGAATACCAAATATAACAATCATGGTATAGTTTTTATGGACAAAGAAGTATCATGTAACAAGATCATATTTTATTTTGTTTCTTGCTAGTCTTGAAGACATGAAATTAAATATTGTTAATTTGTCTTTAGATTAAAGAAACCTCGAACATTGAATCAAAATTCAAACCAAATATAAAAATAAATCAATTAAAGGCATAACCCGAATGGGGCTCAATCAAAGCCGCAAGAGTACATACGATATTCTTCGTTCCACAGTGATATTTCATCTTCTATTTATCGTGGGACGGTTGCCACAAAGGATTCCGCTAACAATAACCAAGACCATTTTCTCAGAATTTGTCAATCTAACATGAGCAACTTGACTCAAGGATTTTGATGGTGGTTGCATCAGAAATTGTTTCATAATTCTACAATATTGCACAGACAACTACATCTTTTAGGCTAAGTAGTATTTATAACCCTTACTTACCAAATAAACATACAACAAAGTAAATTATTGATGTGTACGTATTGAATTGAAGACATTCATTCAATATACCACGTAATGTTAAGTAACTGGACCTGTTTGATCTATTAGCGTACCAATCCTTTCTCCACATAACGCCCTCGATATATTTCCAGGCTTGTGAAGATTGAAGATGCCAACTGCAGAAAGGTATAGATAACAATCGAGGTGAGACACAGATAACCAATCCATCAGTGAAAAAAATGGAGAAATGTATATTTTCAACCTGGGATCCTATTTTCCTCGCAGAATGTCACAGCCATCACGTCCATTGGAGATGCCCCCCTCGAAGCCAATTCCCTGAAGGAAATATGCTCTGCCGCTATGCTGTTATTTCTATCATCACAAACATATACACCTTCCGTGTTTGTACCTTTCAGGACTGCATCAGCATGTACTGCACAGAATTAATGTGTTGTGTGATTTATGGAATACAGAAGAGACCAGAAATAAAGAACATCGTAAAGCGATGACACACTCTCTGATGCTCGAAGGGCTGCAGCTGTATCAGTGGAGAAGAGAGGATTCCCAGTTCCAGCGCCAATACCACCAAAAATTACAACTCTTCCTTTTTCAAGATGCCGAATTGCTCTTTGCCTACTGTAAGGCTCCGCAACCTCTGGCATAGAAAATGCACTCTGCACGCGCGTCTGCACGCCCAGTTTCTCCAAAGCAGACTGCAGTAGTACGGAATTCATCACAGTTGCCATCATTCTGATTGTAGATACCATTGCTGAATCAGTGAAAGAACTGAAATAATAACCATACACAGCTGACATATGGATATACACAAGTATACATCTCAGTCTATGTTTATCCTTTTAATTTTAAGATTATGTTTTGGCTAAGCTAAAGCTTGCTTTAAAAAGTTTGTACCACCAATATCGTATAAGATGTTTTTAGAGCTCATAAGATGTTAGATCATAATTAACAATTACTTGTTTGAGTATTTGGATGATTGGACTTATATGAGTTAATAATAATAACCGATAAAACATAAGAGATGTTTTCAAAATTCTGTCTCTGCAAACAGAAAAGGGTTCAAGTCCCTTCATTTTATAGAAAAGAGCTCATAAGCTCCTAATCTCCTTTGGGCTAATAAAATATTCTTTTAAAATGATTGTCCACTTATTTGTTGGAGCTTATAAACTCGAAAACATCTTATAACTTGGTTCAAATAAGCTCACCCAAACACATTGAACTCCAAAAATGGAGGCAAATAATCTATCAACAGAGTGTGGTTAAAATAATTTCAAAGAGCTTATATTAGATCTTATCTTAAAAATATATAGTTGGAGTGCCTGGATAATTGAACTTATGTCAGCTATTAAAGTCCAAGATATGAATCCAAAAGAAATCTCAGTTGGGTAGTGATTGTTTGCATTTCCGAAAAAAATGACAGCCACCTACTTCTAACTTCTTCTAACATCTGCAAATCTGACAAGGAAAGAACTAAATCACTTTAACAGCAACTTAAGATTTGCTTCACTCCGAAAGAAGAATGATAGAAACTCTCTTTATAGGGAGTAAACATAATATTTATGGGCTTCTGTTAGGTGGGTGAAAGCGGAGATAGAGAGAAACTTTTGAGAGCTAAGTTCCCAACATCTTATTTTTGGAGCAAATTTCCAGACACTTTGGAGGAGCTTATAAGTTGTTTAACTTAGAAGTAATTATAATTTATAAACAACTTATAGGCTCAGACAGACACCTTCTGGATCAATAGTAGTTTGAACAACTTTTTTTTTTAACAAATAGCACTAATATACCAAGTGCATATGTAACCCATTGTTTTACTTACATTACAAAATAATGTAAGATTATCAAAGATGATGACAACTGCATGCCGGGAAATCAATGGAGCTGAAAATAATGCCTTGATAGGTATGTAAAAATCGAAAGCCAAAGTTTAAATGAGAAATACACTGGCATTAAAGTAAAACATGCAAAACTGAATGCTAAACATGCCACTAAATGACTAACTGAGTCTTCAAGATCTGAGGAATACAATGAAAGATTACAGATTAACCCATTAAAAAGTAGGCAAGCTTACCCAATCTGATATGCAGTACACCTATCCAAACCAGTTTGCTCAACCCATGCGTCCCCACAAAAGAAGTTGCGACCACCAACAACTATAGCTACCTAAGATTAATTTTTTAGATAAAGGAAAAGAAAAGAAGTTGAGGGTAAAAGAAGAAAGAGAAAGAAATGAAGATTGCATGGCAGGAAATTCAAAAGACAACCTCCAACTTGCAAATAGAAGCCTTAGTCTAGTACCTCAACACCAACATGGCATGCTATTGAAACTTCTCTTGCAATCAGCATGGCCACCTACAATATGTCAAAGAGATCAAGCTATTCAAACTCCGAATCACGAACAGAGACAGCAGGAAATCAAAGACTTTCAACAACAAAGAGCGACGGGGTTATTGAGCAATCGTAACAAAATTATTTATATGTCCAAATTCTATATTATCACAATCCAGAACATCTATTTAGCCCAGATTATTCTTTGTAAAGTCTATACTTAAATGTAATATTCACGGTCAAGCAAATATTTTGAGGCCAAGACTCAAGAGGAGACAGTATAAAACATGAGATCATCAGGCATAATAAGTCATCAGCCAAGAGAGAAAATAATACAGAGAACAAATACAGGTAGAATCAAGTTATTGGGTGAGTCATTTACAGGCATGAACACCTAGCAATTCATTCTGAAGGAGAAAAAGTTATAGATTTTAGTAGATATAGCATTTGCAGCAAGCTGGGAAGATATTTTTTCACTATCTCAATTAGGTTCACATCCTTAGGTATCAGATTCATGGCATATGATAGACTAAAGATGCATAGATTCTCTGGAGGCAAATACCATCGAACAAATTTAAGTTAGAAATAAACCTTTGGCTCAATATTGTTAGGAGCACTTCCAGCTAGAGCAGCTCCACTAATTTTCAACACGACTCTTCGCCATCTGAGGTTATCTGATGGTTTCAACTTCATGCTGTTAATCTGACTACCAGGACTATTGACTATTGTTCCTAGTCTGCCCAAAAACAGTTCAAAATGAGGAGAAAAGAAATAACCTACAAAAACCACCAAGCACCACGGAAAGAAAGCAGCTTATAATGGATCTTGTGCTTTAAGCAACCAACAAAAAGAAATTCAACAGCAGCCGCAGCCTAAGTTCTAGACACAGTGAGCTTATTGAACAAAATAACAGCTCTCATGGAACAACTAACTTAAGAGCAATATGTACTTTTGCCACTTAACACAAAGCTATATAACGAGCAATAGATTTGCTTCTTTCCCACATGAAGCATACTTTTGACATATTATACTCTACAAACTGCAATCAATATAGCTTTAAGTATATTTATTAATGCATTATTAGGTTTCCATTCTCTTTTCTACGTTACATCACTAAACAAAACCAGTAAATCCTTGATAAATTAAATAAAATGCTCAAGTTCTAACCATAGGTTGAAAGAGTGAAAATATGTATAAGCAACATTTAAGAAAACCCCTTTTAATGATTGCTAATTGCCCGTTGAACCGACTGGAAATCACTATATGTATTCAACTGTATACCTCTTGGTCTCCTTAGTCGAGTACGACGCCCCACCGACGCCAGACGACTTCTCCTCCTCGGCGGCAACTTTGGCAGCGATAGAATTGCCGACGATCTGCTCCATCTGATTAAACCACGGCCAGTGGCTCGTCGACACGCCGCCGTTGCTCAGCCGGTGCCTCTCCAGCTTATACCGCTTCTTCAAGTTATCAACCTTGTTCTTACACTGCTCCACTCTCTTCGACTGATTCTCGCACCTCTCGCTGACCATCGCTGCCACCTCCTCCCAATCCCGGCCCCTCAGATTCCCCCGGTTCAGCTGCACAAATTTCTCGCTGTACGCCTCAAGCAGACACGCGATCGCCGTGTCGCTCCACTCCTCCCTGTCCTTCCGGTAGTCTCCAGCACTGGCGGAGGAGGGTAATCTGGCCCTTTTGGACGTGCCGCTGTGGATGTCATCCCGATCGGCGAGGCGCTTCGCCGACAACGAGTTCAGATCGGAGTCGAAAGGGTCGGATTCGTGTTCGTACGGGTTGATCTGGTACGGCGGCGTCTGCGAGGCGGTGGCGGTGGAGGGCGGGGCAGAATTATGATTTTGGGGGTCGTCTAGGAGGGAAAATTCATCGTCACAAGCGGCCATGGACGGCGTAAGCTGACGGAAACGGAGACGGACGTGAAAGCGAGACGGTTAGGGTTGGCGCCGTTAAAGGATAATGTAATTTGGGAAATTTTGCAGGTGTTAGGGGTAGGGGCGGAGCGTTACATTCGTGACGAGTCCGTTAGGTCAGGTGGGCACGTGAGTGGGGCCCACTTTCGCGTTACAGTATTAGGGGCCGAATTGTAAAATATCCTCATTTTTCTTTTAGTCCCTCGTGTTTCTTTCACTCACTTTTTTTGCCCGCTACTATCTATTTTCTATTGTTTAATGCTATTACTAAAAAAAAAAGTCAATACTTAAATTTACTTGACTATACGCTTAATTTAAGATCAAATATCAGTGTATCTGAAAAAAGAATTTTAGTATAAGTTGCCACCCAAAAAAAATTCTAATATTAATTAATATATTATTTTTATATTATAATTATTTTATTTAGTATGAAAAAGACAAGCGGTGGTATTGAATCATCATCTCACATTTTATATAGAGAAGTCTCACCATTAGGAGGTTTCTAATATAAATGAAAAAATAATTATGATTTGCATTTAATTTTTCAAATAGTATTATACGCTTAAAAATTTTCATCCACACAAATTAGTACTAGTATTTAATTGTAACATCAAATATATATAGTTCAAAGACGCAATTGAACCAAATTAGTATTTGATGATCCAATATTTAAAAACTTGGCGTCTCATAGCTATTTTTACACATAAAAGTATTTTGTGCTACTACACTCATAATTTTGGAGCATTATGAAGCATAATACCATTATTGTATATTTTTCAAATTTCTTATTTTTGTCGTTCCTTTTTATTTCATATAATTTACAATTAAAAATCAAATTTAATTAAAACTACGATTTAATTACAAATATGATTTACTTAAAAATATAACTTAATTATAAATAATTTAATTAAAAATATGATTTTCACTAAAACTACGATTTTCATTAAAATATAACATTACATAATTCAAATCCTAAAATTACTTAATTTAAGCCGAAAATTATATAATTCAAATCTAAACTTACTTAATTAAAATTAAAAATAACATAATTAATCCTTGTGTTACTTAAATAAAATAGAAAATTAATTATTGCCATATTCTTCATCTTCATCGAGTAGACCGAAAGCACCCAAATTTCTTCAGCGAGAGTCGCTTGGAGGAGGCCTTGGCCATTCTTATTGCGAGTAGACTCACAACGTTTTTGGTACTACCTGATTTACGTGGGTGCACCTCGAATTGGGTTTTCAGTTGCGATGGATGAGCTTGAAGCGCCGGTAGTTTCATCGTCGAAGAAATCGGAGGCATCATGTCCTTCGTCCTCGACTATCATGTTTTGCAATATGATGCATGCTAAAACAATGTCCGCTAGCACGTCTCTCCCTACATACGGCCCCAAATTTCTGACGATGGTAAATTGTGCTTGGAGGTTACCGAAGGTTTGTTCGACGTCCTTTCGTACAGACTCATTTTTTGCGCAAAATGATGTCTCTTGGGGTCGGTTGGACACGAAAACGTCTTCACAAATGTCGGCCATCTCAAATAGATGTAGTCTGGCAAGATAATAGCCCATGTCGTAGCAATGATCATTGGCAAAGAATCATACAGTCGGGTGTGCCCTACAATAAAAGACATTGTTGAAGACGTCAGAATGGTTGAGTACGTTGATATCATTGTTGGATCCAAGAACACGAAAAAAAAGCATGTTAAAACCATAGCCGGTGGTCGGCGGTTGTTCTAGCACAATTGTTGGATGAGACCCGTGGTGCCCGCTAGTATACACCACACTCCATGCAATTTGGCAATTCTTTACACTCCTAATGCATACAGTTGATTCTTCCAAGCATGTCGGCAAAGGCGTGTCGTACCTCATGCATATGGAGTAGGTTCTGACAATCTTCGGTTGTTGGTCTCCTCAAATATTCTAGACCGAACGCCTCTCTAATGGCGTGACAAAAGAATTTCAAACAATTACACCCCGTTGACTCCATGACGTGGATGTATTTGTTGAACATATTGGCACACATGTCAGTCGCATGTTGTCATATAGTAGACGTGCACTTCTGGAAAGTCGATAACCCTTGTCGTCCTGTGCCGCTGTTGGATGAATGCCTCATGAGGGCCAAGGTATTCACTATGTGCATGAATAAATCCTTGCGCATACAGAACTGACGACGAAATACACCCGCCCCCCATTGTGGGTTGTTGGAAAAATAATCATCCACGAGGCTCGACCACGATGAATGTTTCTCCTTTGTCGGGGTTGATTGGCTGCCTCCAATTCCACCATATAATCCCTTGCAATTGCCCGGCTTGCTAATCGTCTTGAGAATATTATTGCACTCGTCCTTCGAACTGCTCTCGTAGGAGGAATTGTCGGCGTCGTATTTGTATGGATTCATGCTTACTAGAATTTAGAGAGAATTTGGAGAAGTTGTGAAATTGTGGTGTAAGAATGATGTGAAATGTGAAGGGTATATATAGATAGGGAAATAAATTATAAAAAATTTTATTTAAAGGGTATAGTGGCTATTGCCAACATCTCCAATTTCAAAAAAAAAAATTAAAAAATTTAACGGTTATTAGCCGAATTTTTTATAAAAAATTAATAAGACATAATTAATTAAAAAAATAATTTGAATTTATATGAAAAAATTGGGCGAAACGAAGCCCAGTCGCGGGCCTCGGCGTGTGGAACACGCGCACGCGTGATTGGTTGCAGCTTGGGTTTGTCCACGACGCATGGCTCCGAGCGCGTGATGTGCGCGCCCGATTTTTTGCACAATAGCATGTGCAACACGCTGTGCGCGCACATCCCGCAGCGTTATGTTGCACGTTGTGCAAGTAACGCGCATAGCGTTGCGCACACCTTTAACCTTCAATGACCTATGTATGCTTCATTCAAAATTGAATGTAAATAAATATATAGGATATGATGCTAGCTCTATAGCTTCCTTCCATACTACTTTATATCAAACTAATATATCTTTAATTTTAGCCTTTTCTATTTGTAAACTAGTTATTTATTCTTAATAGTGACTTACTTTATATATTTGTATTATTGGTATAATAGTGTGACCAACAGACTAGATTCTTCAAGAGTATAAATGAAGTTCATATGATTTGGGTGTTGGCTCGTTCCATGTTGGACTAGGTTGTACTTTATATAAGTAAGAAACGTCGGACTGCATCGGTTCGAAACTTTGACAATTGTAACCTTGAATATAACAATTCAAGGCGCTGCAAAACATGAAATTATTTGAGCAAATCTTGATTTAATTCATAAGAGCATCAGTAACCCAG
Organism: Monilaria moniliformis; assembly: GCA_034509125.1. Taxonomy (NCBI): domain Eukaryota; kingdom Viridiplantae; phylum Streptophyta; class Magnoliopsida; order Caryophyllales; family Aizoaceae; genus Monilaria; species Monilaria moniliformis. The sequence goes on from JAYDZE010464563.1 coordinate 15,868, forward strand.
CCGCGTTTGGGTGAAAAAAACGGGGCGGCCGCGGTACGACTGGGTTACAGGGCAGGCAGACCTTGTAATACCCCTCACCCGACCAGTTTTCCAGTCGAATAAGAGATGCCACAAGGATTGAGAAACGCTATCTAACCACTCCTAACTCACCACACACAAGCACAAGATCATAATAAAAACTTATAAAATTCCAAATTCCCATCTACTGCATAACCAACCAAATCACATTCA
>JAYDZE010464674.1:0-16097 GCA_034509125.1 Monilaria moniliformis
ATTGCATAATTTACTTTAATTATATAATTGTATAAGTTACCTTAATTAGATGAGTAATAAATTAATATTATTAAAATTATCTTAAATTATTACTCACATTACTAATAGTTTCAATTTATTGTTAATTACTAATAGTAAGCAATAATATAATAGTCATCTTATATAACTAAAATTATTTTTGACAGATATAAAATACAAGAGATATTATTATTTTGAAATAGAATAATTGTTTTTGAATTTTATATTTCAAAATCTTGTTAGGTGATATGTGGACTACTTAGATTAAAATTTATATAATACATCATATCTTATGATATATTGTAAATCAAAAGACATTGTTGGATTATAGAACACATTGAGTCGATCAAACATCCTTTTATTATCAACTACGTTCAAATTTGGATAGAAAAATAGATTTTTAAAAAATAAATCATACGAAAAGACGTTTTACTAATGTTTAAATTAATTGTTTTTTTGCCAAACAATAATATTTTTTGTCAAATAATTAGTTTCCTATTTATTGTGGATCTTAATTTGATTTGTATTTACCGAGTTTCAAATTTAGTTTAACTTAAATTAAATTATTATGTCTATGAATAAATTTTACATTACTTTTTTCAAAGATATATTTATAAAATATTTAAATTTATATAATAACATTCACTTTTTAATTGAGATGACTACCAATTACCAGAACAAATTACAAGTGTATTAAGGTAATCATCATATACTATTGTACAAGAACTAGATGAGATATGCACATAGCAAACAATGTTTTAATCAGATTTAAGACAATTATATGTATAAAATTTTAAATGAGTCCAGAAATTGATCGACATGTCAATGTATAATTTTTTCTCAATTTCAATCTTATATTATATTATTTATTATTAATAATTACTATGTAATGACCTATTTCAATTTAAGAAGAATAACTAATAATCGTAATAATTTATATTTATAAAATTGAACAAGTTCGAGTAATTATTCAAATTTGAAATAGGTATGGATATAATGCTATGCAAGTCCAAACTTTTATCGACATACCTACATAGAATTTTATCCACTTTTAAATCTTTTCTTATGTATATTATTTGGACAGATATATACAAACATTTATTTACAGGTCTATGTGATTTTTTTCTATTTTTATTATTATTTATACTATTTATTATTATTATTAGTTACTTTATAATGCTCAATTTTGATTGAGATGAACACTAGTTACTATAATAACTTATATACTAATAAATTAAAATTGGCTCGAGTAATTTATTAAAATTTGGAACCTCTACGAATGTACATTTTAGACGGCTACGAACATTTGTCAACATGCCTACATGGAATCATCTCTAATTTTGTAGATTTTTATTCTTTTACTATTTATTATAAATGTTTCATTAATAATTGCAACAAATAATCAATTATTGTGAAATTTCTTTTAATAAAGTTTGAGACATGTGTGCGAGTATATATTTCTTCACGAGTTTCGAATAGCTACCAAACATAATTAGCGGATATTAGCACAAGTACTTGGGTCGAGTAAGAATGGTAAATCACTTTTTGATCAAGTAGGAACAAATAAATTTTTAATATATGAAATTATGTGAATTTTTTTTATTTATCTAAAATCTTCAATAAAAATACTCATAAATATGTAATTTTAAACAGTGTTTTGATTTCAGTTTTTTTTCTTCATCAATTGGAGAACTATTATAAAAATAGTATATATAAATATAATATTAACTATTCTTTTTTATCTAATAATAGTTTCAATATTCTTAAACAATAAAAATACATGGAATTGAGCAGACCCAAATTCAGGTAAGTGAATAGTGTCAACCCAAATTTTGGATAAAACATTCACTTATCCAAATCGGAGAAAGAGTTTTGGTAACCATAAGTCATTCACTTATACTTTGGGTCGGAATTTACCTAAATGTGGGTATTTAGGTAGACATCCCCGTATTTAGGTGACCGTTGGAGTTGGCCCAACTACCTTCAAAAGTGAAAAACTTGTAATAGGTTTCGTACATATGTACAAATAGAATCCCAAGTAGCTCCGAATCGACTAAACAACATGCAAATAGCAAGATTCAAAAACAGCTCGTGCAACAGAGGTGCACAGCTAATCCTGTTACTATCGAAGCATTCGACACTGACACGTGATGATAGCCATGATAACCTTTTGCCGCTTCGGAGAGTGAATGGAAAGCACATAAATAAAGCATTTAGTCGAGGTTGAAGCTCGAAAACTTATGTAGTAACTGAAATCAAGTACTATAGTAGCACACCCACACAATCATGCAGATTAGAGAGGAGAGGAAAGAGGGAGGGAGGGAGGGAGAGAGAGAGAGCTGCTAGTACTTCAAGAAAGTGGATACGCACACCCTACTAGACTAAAACTGCACCTTCTTTACTAAAGCATGATAATGAATGTCTAAAGGTATATGGAAAACCAGTATCTTACCAGCCTCCGCGTCTGGAGAAGTAGTCATTATCAAGTGAAACAGCCAGGGCAACAGCTACTGCTCTCTCAGACAGGGTCAAGGAACGAGCTACGTTTAACTCTTGTACCTACAAAAGCAGAAACGCGATTAAGAAATTCACTGTTAAAAAAAACGAATGTGCGACTTATGCGGTGAGTTACCTCTGCTGCAGGCGCAACACCAGAATTGGAGCTCCCAAATCGGATCACATACTGACCAGCATCTGTGAAAATCTGCACAACAAATGTGATTGCTCTTCTAATCAGCAGAAAGGTCTGTGGTAACTTATAGCATCACCAATTCTAATTTTCACTAAGTCATTCTATCACCAACATAGACAATATGTAATCATCCTTATTAGCCAGTTGCACCATATTAACATGAAGGATAAATCTAGCTTTTCATTTTGTGATAAGTAAAAAATCCGGTCTATCCCCTTGACTACGTGAACCAAATAATAATTCAAGAACCTCAAATCCGAAACCCCTCCAGTCACGGTCTATCTCTGCCAACACATTTCCATCAATGTCCTTCAAAGTGAAAGTCCAGTTCCACAAGCAGGGTTCTCAACAACTGCAAATTGCTTATTCCTGAGAGAGAAGATAGAAGAGAGATAGAGACAGCTGATCAACATCACATGGAAGATTCCGTGAATATATTAGGCTTGGAACTAAAGTACATACCCCAAGTACAAGTCATAAATTCTCCTACTGAGATGCCATCTTCTGTGAACAACACCAATTTCCTGACAGAAAAGAATAAATGACATTAAGTCCAAGAAATCTCTGCTACTCCTAAAAGCTTAGATTGAGGCTCAATCAATAGATTAAAGACCCAAAAAAAAACATGATGAGAACCATACTTTTCCATTTATCTCTGCGTATATTGAACTGGTGATCCACCAAAAGGGCCTTCGAACCTACTTGGAAGCAGTTATACAAAGGAAAACAATTAGCGCCAATCGTACACCCAAAAGAGGCATCCAAGTGCAGGTGAAAAATAATGAGAGCATTAAAAAGTTATTACCCTAAAGAGCTCGTTGCCTGATCCATCAGTAATGTGTGCAATGAAAGGGCTTCTTAAGCGAAGCAACTGCAGGAAAAAGTGTTGCAATCATCAAACAAAAACTGATGCCCTAAAAGGACCAAGAAATGAGGAAAAATAAAAACAAGAACCAAAGAAGGGGGAAAACAACTTCAGTGTTATCTTTATATTATACTGTGTCAATTTTATTCAAGTATCTAATGTAAATAAATCCAAATTTTCCTAAGTTTCTTAATAGAGGTTTGCAATCTTCATCATGACACAAACAAATCAAAGAAACTAACAAATTCACTTTTGCCTTCGTTTCGCAGTAGGCCCTGTCTTCTTTTTATCAGCAAGCCAGAGTCGTACAAAAAAGTCCCTACTCAAGTCCGGATCATTTTGCATGCTATGCACATACCGCTGTGATGTATTTTTACTCCCAAACACTGTGTCCACTTGAACACATGGCAGCTTGAACATCCATGATGTCTTTCTTTGCATGGGGTATCGTCCTTGTTCCTGTGAAGAATAGAACCTCTTTCCAACAGATAGAATTCCATTCTGATCCCTCGCTGTACAACACAGTGGTCTGCTGCACCTAGAGTGGTCCTTAACACAGCCCCACACCTACGTCCAATTCATCTAACCAAACTGGAAAACATGAATTGTACAACAAATATGAGTTTCATTTACACCATAAATATTTACATCATATCAAGCATATATGCCTGTTTCAAAATCTTATCTTAATTGTAAGGCAAATCATTTTTCTACAGCATCCAGTTCTAATGGTTACACATGTAGAGATAAATTTTACTCTCATGATTTGAAGTACTAAAGTGTAAATAATAAATCAGCTTTTCTCACAAACACATTTTGGGAAAATAACATATCTTAGACAGAATCAACATTCGTTTCTGCATACCAGCAATCTGACAGTGGAAGCAGACTCTTGGGTAATTTAAGCTTGATTCAGGCTTTATTTTTGGTTAAATGATTCTGAATAAGAATAGTATAATTCATATGTAATAATTTAGGACAATATTCATCCTCAATTATAGGTGAGCCTAAGGATGATAAGAAAATAATGCATGCTAAGGATATTGGATGGCAGCAAAAATATAAGTGAGTGAGTGAAGATGATAACATTACAATAGAGTAGATTGCAGTAACTAATATCCACATGCAAACATATGTTGAGGCTTCATATCTGTGTGAGCAGAAGAAGCCATGTTTCTGCATGGCCCATGGGTTAGTGCTGCTTCATTGTTATATAGTCAGTTACAAAATATTGCCGGTAAACAGTATTCTCTTATCGTAAAAAAAAAGTATCGACAATTTTGCCCAACACAACAGACAATTGTTTCCCATGAGAACTTTGACCATGAGCAGCATAGTGAATCAGTGATTATCCCACTTTCCATTAAATTAAAATGGCTGACGTGGGTTCCATGTCTGCTACCTACTTTTCCTCTTTTTTGCCCTCTCAATGGTCTAGTAAAACTCTATTCTAGAATATAGATATCGTCTATTGCTCAGAGAAACAGTGGGTTACGTTAAATGACCAATTATCAATCGTCGATTCCTTTAACTCTTTTAGTCATTGGCTTGCCATCTTGAAATGACAAGAAACTGTTCTGGCCTAAGAAACATAAACGCTATCTGAGCGCGCACCTCATCGGAGCAAATTGTGATGTAGAAGCAACTAAGCAAAACTCAATGAAACGAGACAAATACTTATTTGGCCATTTGTTCATGGTGAAGACTTTTCTTATTGCATTTTCTTGACATGAAAATAACATTATTCATATTAACGCACTTTAGGTGATAAAAGGGATATCAGTAATGATCAGCATTCCGTATTTCTTAATGATGAGAAATTCGCCTCAAAATCTAACCTCGCGCTGAAAAAGAGTATGCCGGCGGTCGGAGAAAGGAGTATCGAGCCGGAAACGATGTTATTTCACGGAAATGGTGAGTTAGGGTGAGTGAAAAGCAGCCGGTCGTCCCTGCGCTGGTTTTCTTAATGATAGGGGTGAAATTGGGCAAAATTTTCTTCTGGAAGTAGAGGTCTAACGGCGGTGAGAAGAGAGCGACCAATGGGATGCGCAAATGGCTGTGATGTCGACCCGCGGCGACGAGCGGTCGTGGCATCTAGAATGTAACTTTTTCGTGTTTCGAGCTAATCCATCGGACCAATCATGCTCAAAAAAATTTATGAATTTTTTTAATTAATATATTATTTTTTAATAATTGTATATTTATAATAAATAAATATACTAATAAATGAATATTATTTCAATTCAAAACTAATATATAATTTTTAGAAAAAAAATAAGAAAATATATATATTTCTTAATAATTTTTTAAATTTTTTTAAAATTTAAACATTTTATATTAAATATTATAGTAAAATATAGAAAAGTAAATTGTTGAACATAACTTTTGAATATTGAATCAAAATGCATTTTTTCACATACATGTAAAAAATAAATTATTATAATAATTTTTAAAGTTAGAAAAATAATAAATTAATAAAATTTGAAAACCAAATAATGAGAACTTGTTAATTTTCGGCTCCATCCTATGCGTTCGGGTTATCTTCGAGCCAACCCTATCGGGTTGCGAGCTATTCGGTTTAAGATTATTCGGGTTGAGATTTTTCAATCCTAACTCTGTTGGGTTCTCGGGTTAATCGGGTCAACCCACAGATTTTGGGCTAAATTGACATTCCTTTATACCCTTATAACTGACTTTATTACGATTTGACCCACAAAATAATTAAATTCTCGCTTCAGTCCTTCAATTTACCCACATAACTGTCTTTATTACGTGTTGACCCACAAAATAGATAATTAGTCGCTTTAATCCTTTATTTTACGATAAATTGGAGAGGAGTGCCTTCCTTGATCGATTGTCAACTTCGAATTTGTACAAGGCATTTTATTTTTCTTCTATGATCAATTCGTCTTCTAATCCCGCCTCTAAGTTTGCGCGTTATTTAATGGAAGTGCAACATCGTGTCCAATTAAATATTAGGACTTAATTACGAGTGTGCAATGAAATATTACGCAATGATTAGGAATGGGAGTCGGTTCAGTTTAACGAATGGTAAGCAACATTGTGCTTTATCAGTATGCACTGGTGAAGGGGCTTCAGTCGTACATCCAGGCAGATCGCTTTGCTCCATCTAGATGGGCTGCGCCTGGAGTACTCCCTGTTTTTGATGAAGACACCAAGGAAGACTCATCATCATTTTTTGATCAAGAAGTTAATTCTGATGGGAGTTTCAGGAGAAAACATGATGATGAATATGAAGATGAAATGGAAGATGGGGAACTTGAGAGTGACTCTAGCTCATACCGTGTGCTGTCTGGAAAAACCCTGGCAGATGTTGTGGAAGCGCTTATTGGTGTATATTATGTGGAAGGTGGAAAGCATGCCGCTAACCACCTTATGAGATGGACCGGAATTGATATAGATTTTGACTTGAAAGAGATATAGTACTCAATTGCGCCGAACTATACTGAGAACTGTTGATTTTGATGCACTTGAAAGGTCTTGAATATGCAGTTTAGTGATAAGGGCTTGTTGGTAGAAGCTATAACCCATGCTTCACGTCCATCTTCTGGAGTATCTTGTTATCAACGATTAGAATTTGTTGGTGATGCAGTGCTGGATCATCTCATCACAAGGCATCTTTTCTTCACTTACACAGATTTGCCTCCTGGACGCCTCACCGACTTGAGAGCTGCTGCTGTGAATAACGAGAATTTTGCTCGTGTGGCTGTTAAACATAACCTTCACTTACATCTTCGTCATGGATCAAGTGCACTTGAGAAACAGGCACTTACTGTTTCCTTTGCATTGCTGTTTACTTACTGGTTTATGTTTTGCACATTGCATCTTCTTCTAAACATCCATTGTCTTTATATTGTTGCATTTTCAGATTCGAGATTTTGTGAATGAGGTCCAGATTGAACTTTCAAAACCTGGGTTCAACTCTTTCGGCTTAGGGGACTGCAAAGCTCCTAAAGTTCTCGGAGACATTGTAGAATCGATTGCTGGGGCAATCTTTCTTGATGCTGCATGTGATACTACACTTGTCTGGAAGGTTAGATTCTTTAGCTGCTAGAAACGCTCTCGAGGCATTGAAGGAGAAGGAGATGGCCGATGCCAAAAAGAGCGCAGAGGATGATGATGGTAAAGAGAAGAAAAACGGGAGCCAGACATTTACAAGACAGACCCTGAATGATATCTGTTTACGCAGAAATTGGCCAATGCCCCTCTACAAGTAAAACATCTCACTATATAAGTCTGAATTTTTTTTATTAAAACAGGTCACATGTGGGAAAGTGCCTAACCTAATTTCTTTCTGTAGGTGTATAAATGAGGGTGGTCCTGCACATGCAAAATGATTTACATTTTCTGTAGTCGCATCAATACGTCTGATAGAGGGTGGACCGATGAATGCATTGGTGATCCAATGCCAAGTGTCAAGAAGGCGAAGGACTCGGCTGCAGTTGTTCTTTTGGAACTTCTGAACAAATGGTACGCGTAACGATTCTCTTACAGAAGCAATGGTATATTAGAGGTCTTTCGAGGTGTTATATCATCACAAACATACCTCTCAAGAGAAACATAGGAACTTCAATTATCATTTACTTCGACATGGCAGCAATTTATTTAAATCATTAATTATTTCTGCTGCTTATTAGTTTACCTAACACTATGAGAGGTTAGAAAAAATCCGGCTAGAATGTTGATAGATGAGGAGAGGAGATAAACGTAGAACTTTCATATTTTGTTTCATTTCCATTGATTAATCACTCAATATTTTCATTTGGCGAGCATCATATTATTTTCTTTGCTTATTTCTTTAGCTGGATTTCGTCTTCTCTCCAAAAATGAATTTGGGTTCGTCTAGTTTTTTATTTTCTGTTCTAACACCACTAAGACACAATGTGTATATACTGTAAAACTAGTAATATGCACATGCTGCGTGTTAGTAATGTTAGAATAGAAGATGAAACCTCATTTTTTATTTGTAATAAAGTAATTTAATGTTGTCTTGCTGTTGTCCAATATGTTTAAATATTTCTTTTAAGACTTCTATATATACTGAAAAGTAAGATTTTGATAAATTTGAGTAGCCACACTCCTGTGCGCTCCCGTCCCGTACTGTGTGGACGGTTCCGACCTGACCTGACACATTTAAAAAAAAAATAGTTCCTTTTATTTAGTAACACAATCACTTTATTAAGAATAATTATTACTTCTAACCACAAAATTGTCACTTTTTTTTTTATACGCATTCTTATTTTCGTTAATAACAATAGTCATTTTTATTCATAAAAATAGTAATTTTTAATCACAAGAACAATAATTTTAAAAGCAAATTGTTTTTATGTATAAGAATAATCTTTTTTTGTGTGTTCACGTAAGTTTTTGTCAAATTTGAGTAATTAAAATATCTTATCCACAAAATCTTATGTCACATTTGTACTAACAAGGAGTTGTGTATTTTTGCATTTGTTTTCCTGAAACTTTTTATTTTTACTGTGTAATTTTGAGAGACATTTGAATTAGTAACATAATCTACAAAAAAAACATTTGAAATCAGCTGTCTCGATTCCAAACAACTCATATTATTACATGTACACATAAAGAAAATATTTTGATTCAAATTACCTTGAATTCCATCAATTTTACTCACTATAAAATTGTTTTACTCAACTAAACAAAATCTCACATTCGAACTCAACATAATTCGTATTGTAGATGTCCATATAGTGTAATTTTCCCACGTCACTCAATACTTCCCAAATTTTCAATATAACTATTGACTTGAGAATAAATTAAATTTCAAAATTGCAGCAGAGTCTGGTATTAAAATCAGCAGATGTTTCTTGATGGTGTGGCGGAATATTGCGCAGTCAACTTGATTTTTATTTATTTATTTATTTATTTATTATTATTATCCAGACTAGATGAAGTTGGAGCCTTTGCAGATTCATACAACTTGGCATATCCACCAGTGATCCTCCATGAATGAACTGGGCAAGAATCCGCCGGAACTCATATGAACAGTGTCATTCATAACGGAGGAGTCGTTAAATAAAGACACACTGGGATAGAATATTAAAATACAACTTATTAAAGCACAAAAATAATAAAAGGACCTACTGAAATAAAAAAAATTACTTTACAAGGATTTATATTCTCGTAATCAAATGTATCCTCGGATTTCAATAAGTGAATTGTCGCACAAGAAATATATTTATCTAAATTTGACAAAAATCACAACAAGTCACATAATTACGATTTAATCAGCATCTTTACTAGCACCGGATTTTTGCATCAAAATTTTAATTATTTTATGGGTTACCAAACGTTAATTTTTATTTTTGTTTAGTATTTAGTGATAAAAATATATTCTCGATCTCGGTAAAATATTTGTTCGAATCTCACCCGCACAACATAGTCAATACAACCGACCGCATAGTATAAAATCCTCATAGACTACGAAAGTCAAAATCCTAAAATTAAGCAACAGATTTATAAAAAATAAAATAAAATCGCATTACTAACCTAAAACACTCCGGCTGCGACAAACCGTGAACGTGATGACGTGGCACCATAGAAAATCATACAACTCTTCACAACAAAACCAGAAAAATAAATAAATAAAACGTATGTACATCGTAAAAGGGGACACATAAATTAATAAAAGAAAAAAGAAAAGGAAAAGGTGACAGTCACAGAGCCTCCCAACTTGGTTGGAAATTCAATAGGTTACAAAAGCCATGAGAAAAAACACTCAAGCAGCCGCCTTATTTAACCCTTCTTCTGTTTCATACTCTCTTTTCTTAAATTCTTTTTCTGATTAAAATGTTTGATTCTTGATTTATTGTTCCCCTCCTCTATTAGTGTCGAGTGGTGGGTTGATTTTTCTGAGTTCTAAAGGACACTGTTTTTAGGCAAGTTTCTGTTCTCATTCATTGACTTTTTTGCTTTCTTTTGAAATGTTAAAGCTTGCATCTTTGATTTTGTAAGTTGGCGTTTCTCGGTTTTAATGGTGGGTTGCACATTGGTGTGAGGTGTTTCTTTGTTCTTTTGTGATGTTATGTAATTCGGTTTATGTTTCTTTTGATTCTCCTGTGTTATTCAGTGATTATGTTTTTCTCACTGTTTTGGTTCTTCCGTGTATCAGTGTTGTGGTTTTGGATTGTGTTAGTTAAAAGTTTCCATTCTTGGTGATTTTTAGTGTTTTAGGGTGAGGTATGCTCTTTGTTTGATTAGATGTGATAAAGATTGTAACTTTTGTGGTGAGTCATTTTTTGCGGTTTTGGATATTGGTTTTTGTAAATGATGATTTGTTGAAGCACTTTTCTGTCTACCGTAGCTAGATAGTCTTCAAATTGAGCTCTTTTGCATTGTTTGTATTTTTGAAGTGCCATTTTCCAAAGCTCTTACTTTGGCCTATATGGTTGTTGTTTCTTGGGTCAGTGGGTGGGAATGATTCAATTCATTTTCTGTGAATATTTGCTGTCTCAGTTGTCTAATTGTGGTTTTTGAGATTTGGTTAAGATAAAAGGCAAGGGATTACTCGGATAAGTCTATTGGACTTTAACTAGAGTGGCTAAATTTTCATTTTGTGTTTATGAATCGACCTACTAGCATGTTACTTTCCACAACTTGCTCTCTCTACCGATGCTTGATTTATAAACTTTTTATTATAAAATTAATCTTATTAGTGGGATGCATAATAGTACAGTGAACCATCTTACAGTATATGTAAAAGTTGCCAATCCTTTTCCTTGGTCTCTTCTCTAAGAAGGCAACAGAAGATTGACAACTTCTCAATTATTTTACCTCTTGACCAAAGAGTTGTATTTCATTGGTTGATCAATGTGATTTAAGTTCCTTACCAGATTTAACTTTTCTGCTTAACCAGGTAGTTGATGTTCCCTTTTTGTCATTTAAAGGGCGCTCTTCTCGTATTAGTGGTTGAACATTTTCTTTCCCTTGAGCTTCAGCAGTGTAGATGCATTGTAGTGATTTTGATGCATTTTCACTTATATTTGTTTCTTCCTAGGATTAAATGCGTAGCTTTCTTTCTGCATGGAATTCTCGGTGTTTTATATATCTTATTTGTTCAGACACTATAAGTATTTGATTTGAGATTCACGGTGTATTTTTCCTGATTCTGCAGACAATGATCCGAGCAAAGCATCTCGGTAACTTATCCCAGACTGCTAGGTCCTTTTTCTTAGGTGGACAAAGATGTAGTGCGACAGATGGAAGTTCATGCACTTGCTCGGATGATGAGACTTGTATTTCTAGAAGGCCTCTGAGAGCAAACGTGCAACACTTGCAAGCACCAGCCTCGTTGTTGTCAAAAGCTTCAGTAGCAGTAGGTTCACTGACGTCAGCCGATTCAGTAAAAGAAGTGAATGCTAAAAAAAAGGACAATGGTTCTCTGTCAAAAGGAGTTGCTGCGTCCCACAAATCTGAAGGAACAAACTCTGTTAGTTACGCAGAGGACATCGATGCAAATGACATTCTTCATTCATCACCTCCTATAGCAGAACAGTTTGTTAAGGCAGGTATGGCAGCCGTAGGTCTTCTATCCGACTTAGTAAACTATAGAATCCCGATGACAGATGGGAGCGCAATAGTCACCCCACCCTCTAACTCTGTGTTTGAACGCACAAAGCAAGTTATCAGACCTCCGAATATCAAAACTTCCAGAAAAGACAGAGTATCCGAAAAGCCCTCTCCTGCTCCAGTGTATGGTTCGAAAGTTACAAGTGTCCCTGATGGTGCTAAAGGTAGGGCTGATAAATCAGGAGTAGAGGGGGTAGCCAAGGATTCGAATAAGGCTTCAAGAAATTTTGTAGAAAGTCGTGGACTGTCCTCTGATCCCTGTGATACGAAAAGGCCAATTCCTCAAAATTCAAGATCTTATTCAAGCCAGTTCACGCCAAACACACAACAGTCGAAGGGGAAATTTGGCGATAACAACTTGGACGGGTTTACTAGGGCAATGAGACAAACTAAAGTTATGACGGGAGCAGCCCCGGGCGCTAGGCAGTTTTCGGTTGTTGAAAGTGTGTGTCGCATTTTGCATCAGTCGAAATGGAGCCCTGCTTCAGAGGAAGCTCTTGAGAAGCTCAATTGTGCTTTGGGTCCTTACCAGGCGAATCAAATACTTAAGCAGCTTCAAGATTATAGAGTGGCTCTTGGGTTTTTCTACTGGCTAAAACAAAGACCTGGATTCAAGCACGATGGGCACACATATACCACTATGGTCGGTATCCTTGGCCGTGCCAGAGAGTTTGGTGCCATCAACAAATTGCTCAGCCAGATGATCAGTGATGGATGCAAGCCAAATATTGTTACATATAATCGTCTCATTCACAGTTATGGCAGAGCTAATTACTTGAACGAAGCCATGGGTGTTTTCAACCAGATGCAGAAGGTGGGCTGTCAACCTGATCGTGTGACTTACTGTACACTCATCGACATCCATGCGAAATCAGGTTATCTCGATGTTGCAATTAATTTGTACCAGCGGATGCAAGAAGCTGGACTCTCTCCTGATACATTTACATACAGTGTAATCATTAATTGTCTGGGGAAAGCCGGCCATTTGACTGCCGCCCACAAACTGTTCTGTGAGATGGTTAGTCAGGGCTGTGTGCCTAACCTGGTGACCTATAATATCATGATTGCTTTACACGCGAAAGCTAGAAATTACCAGAGTTCGTTACAGCTTTATCGTGACATGCAGAGTGCTGGCTTTGAGCCCGACAAAGTGACTTACAGTATCATTATGGAAGTTCTTGGCCATTGTGGCCATCTGGATGAAGCTGAGGCTGTCTTTGCAGAGATGAAAAGAAAGAATTGGATCCCTGATGAGCCCGTCTATGGCCTTCTTGTCGACTTGTGGGGTAAATCTGGCAACGTTCAGAAGGCTTGGGAGTGGTACCAAGCCATGCTTGCTGCAGGATTATGCCCTAATGTTCCAACTTGCAATTCTCTTCTCAGTGCTTTCCTCAGGGTTCACCGCCTCCGTGATGCATATGACTTGCTTCAGAGCATGGTGAGTTTGGGTCTGAATCCTTCTCTGCAGACCTACACTCTGCTCCTCAGTTGCTGTACGGACGCCCAAACACCATACGACATGGCGTTTTGCTGTGACCTGATGACCGCGTCTGGCCACCCGGCACATACATTCTTGCTTTCATTGCCTGCTCCAGGGCCGGATGGGCAGAATGTACGCGACCACGTCAGCAACTTCCTTGACATGATGCATAGCGAAGATAGGGAAAGTAAACGGGGACTTGTGGATGCTGTGATCGATTTCTTCCACAAGACGGGGCTAAAGGAGGAAGCCGGCTCTGTGTGGGAGGTTGCAGCGCAGAAGAATGTCTATCCGGATGCATTAAGGCAGAAGAGTTCTTGTTATTGGCTCATAAACCTCCATGTGATGTCTGATGGCACTGCTGTGACTGCACTATCGAGAACCCTAGCTTGGTTTCGCAAGGAAATGCTCGCCTCTGGGGTCTGCCCTGGTCGGATTGATATTGTGACTGGTTGGGGGAGACGGAGCAGGGTCACAGGGGCCTCGATGGTGAGGCAGGCTGTCCAAGAACTTCTCAACATGTTCAGGTTTCCATTCTTTACAGAAAATGGGAACTCTGGGTGCTTTGTTGGGTGCGGAGAGCCTCTCAACCAATGGCTGCTGCAGTCTTATGTTGAGCGAATGCATCTGCTGTAGCGCAGCAGGGCTCGGTGGGTTTCCCGGTTTTTTGGTGTTCGGAGAGAGTCGAGGTTGTCCTCGGGTGTTAGCGTGTAGTGATCTTTGCTATGTGTAGCTGAATTGGATGTGTTTTTATTTGGCCTAATTACACCTGAATCTTTTGCCAACATTTTGTTGATATTGTATCTATGTAGTTGTTTATGTTGCTTTTTTGGTTAGCTCTTTAATGTCTTGATCGAAACGTTGCAACTTCTTAGATGAAGTTGTGGAGTTCTTGTAATTTTTCTTCCTCAGCTTCAAATTTTGTCAAGATTATCCTCGCTTTGCATCTCTCTCTCTCTCTCTCTCTCTCTCTCTCTCACACACACACACTCACACTCGCACACACTCTGGATGCTTAATTGCAAATCTCCTGCTTGTTTTCCAGTTTGTGATTTGTTTCTTTAGAGTGAATCATGTTCTTAATGCTTTGGAGGTATGTAATAAACACCGAAATATAGAAAAATTCACCCAAAATACAAATTGGGCCGATTTTGGGCTTGATGGATTATTATTGGGCCTGAATATATGCTCATCTGAGGACGAACCAAAATGATTCGATTTTTGAATTTGTTTGCATTTTTTTAATTTTGCATATAATAAATTAATAACCACATATACCACTCACCAGTATTATTATCATAGATATTATCACAGGCAATAAGGAAATTGTGCAATGTCATGAACAAACTTCCTAAATTTGAAATATCATTACTTAATAAAATTAATTATACTAGCGTCCATAATGATTTTTTATCCTACGCAACACAATCATATTCAAATAATTTTATTTATCTTAAATTCATCATTTATGTATTTTTAATTTCATGTGCTAATATCTAACCTCCTCTTTCACATCGAATTTTTGTGAAACATCATCCAATAAAAATCTATATAAAATAAGTATTCCCATTCTTTCATTTAATTTAACATGGAAACCAAACTTCATTATGCTACAGTTATCTTAAATATAATTTAGCCAAATAATTAATTGACCATTTGTTTTTATTTCTGTTTAAGGTTTTGTTTAGTAGATTATTTATGTAATCTTGCGAACAAATTAAATGGATATATACCATAAACAAATTTTTTTCGTATTTATAAATAATGAAATATTGTATTGATTTATGTGATATTGCCGACACATATTCCAAGATTTAAGGATTTGTTTATTAAATTATTTATTTGATATTGTATATATTAATAAATGTGTTTGAAATAAAATATGGATCTAAGAAAGCATAAGTAAATAATACGCATTGGTATTCCCTCAAAAGATTTTCTCATTGGCAAGATAATAGGCTGGAATTATATATATAAATATGTTTTTGAATAAAAAGACAATCTTTTTAAAAACTATATATATTAACGAAAAGAGGGATGGATTCATCACGAATTTACTCTTTCACATATACATAGTGCCTTCGATTTATTTAATCAATATTGTTAAGGAGAAGAAGGAATATATCGTACAAACTCGGCACAATAAACAATTTGATATTTTATTTTAAATTAAAATATTTTATTAGATAAATTTATTATTAGCACGAGTAAATAGGAGTAAATTAACACAAATTCAATCTTCAGCAAACAACCACGACAATTGGGCAAATACACAAAGAAATAGCTATTTGAAAATGCAACTAATACAATAAGGGCTCGCTTGGTAGCTCGGATAGGATAGATAAAGTAAGCGTAAGATGGGCCGTAAGATAAAAATTTACTGTTGAGATAAGATAAGAATTTTAATGTGGTGTTTGGTAGATAAGATAAAA